>PVKN010044880.1:0-10043 GCA_004027915.1 Capromys pilorides
GAAGATAATGCTATGTATTATAAAAATACTTTGATAAGTGAAAATCTATGTCACTTGCAATTCTTTCTGTTGTAATTATAATTTGTACTCTCTTTAAAAATGTAAGTAAGTAAATAAATAAATAAATAAATAAATAAATAAATAAATAAAGGCATTATGAATTAACAAAGAATTTTTTTTTCTAAATTTCTTCAGGTATGTTGTTAGATGAGAGTAGTTGTATTTGTTCTACTTCAACCCAGTTCTTACCAGGCTTCATCAGGAGGCACAGCGCCTGACCCAAGATTCCTTGGATTTTTATTGTTGTTTGGTGAAATATTTTTTCCCTTCAGAAACAAAATCAAAATGGCTGTCTCAACTTCTGAAGTGAGATTGGATATACTTAATGAAAAATAGAGAGCAATAAAGATATATTCATTTTTTACTACATGTATCTACTTATTTATCTAAAAAGGAAAGTGTTCCTTCCTAATCCTCCACTATTTTCTACTTTGCTGCTACCACAAGATAAAAATCCTACATTTTCAAAATATTTTTTTTCAGAAGTTCAGGGATAATATTGCCCTCTTCTTGTTGTGATAAGAGCTACCTACTTAAAATCTTCACTTTGAGGCATGGATAAATTGACCCCGTTATTCTTTCTGGAGATGGGTGCATAGATGAATGTGTGACCCAAGTTTTGCTAATGAGAATCAGACTCGATACTTTCATTTCACAAAGAAAGAAAGAAATAGCTACTTCTTTGTTACAAACTTGAAGTGGGATTGATTATGTTGTTGGCAGACACTTCACTTGAGCATGAGTGGGGCTAACAAAGGCAAACAGTGAACTAGGCTGAGAGATCAAGAGTCCTGACAGTACATTGTCACCTGTGGATCTTGTCATTCTTTGAAGGTGAGTCTTCTCTAACTTTTCAAAATGTGTGAAACATTGCTTCTGATATCTGTTTCCGTTTTATTTTCCAAGCTAGTTTGATTTTAAGCATTTTGAAATGAAAATAAAATGTATTACATAGTGGACCAAAAAATAAATAGCAAGAAACTTACTTAATTTTGTGTCTTTTTGAGATATTCTCAGATTTTCTTTTTTGCATTTTGGCCCAGTCCTTTTTGTCTAATACAGAAATGTCTAGCCTGTCCTACATAGTTGGCCTTATAGAATAACTATATTTTTCAAGCTTGTCTTCCAAGGCAATTTCTGACAATGTGAAGAGAAAAGCTTATACATATCCATCTGTGTTTAAATGCAACAAGACATATGCTTCATTCGAATACTCTAAGGACTTCTTTCAACCAAAGTAAATTCACTTATTGATCCTCAAAACTCAGTTTCTAATGTGATGAAAATAACTGCTACTTAATTGCTTCATTTATTATTTGTTAATTATGGCTAAAAATCCAGCACTGTGATTACTATCTTTTTCTCTAAATTCATATGGTATATGGTTTGCAAAGGGTAAAATACAGCTGGTTATCACAATCACAGGAGTTTAGATAAATATTCAGGAGTGGAGAAATATAGCAAAATTCATTCTGTTGATGTATAGAGACTTAGGAACTTAACTAATTATTGATAACTAATCAATAACAGCTATTCTGAATAGAGAAGATTTTCTGAGCCAGAGCTTCCTATAAAGAAGTTACTGGTGACACGCACAGTAAAACTGCAAGCTAGGTATCAGCAATTATACTTTGAAGTTAAGAAAACTGCAGCTTAGAAATATATCAGAAGGGTGGGAGGATGACTCAGTAGTCTAAGTGCCTGCCTAGCAAGCATAAGGATCCTGGTTCAATCCCTAGTACCACATGTGGTACCATGCTGTGCCAGCCACAGAAACCGGGTGTGGTGGTGCATGTTTCTAATCCTAGTGTTGAGGAGGCTGAGATAGAAGGATCACTGTGTGTCCAAGCTGCATAACAAGACCCTTATTTATTATAAATAAATAAATAAATAAATAAATAAATAAATAGATTTAACAAAAAATGGAAATCTATAAGAGAATTGGGGTTGAACCACGTTGCCTAGACATTTTTCATTTTCATTCTTTTGTGTGACACGGTCTTGCAGTGCTGCCTAGGCTGGACTCGAATTTGCAAGCCAGGTTGCCATTATGTGACAGCACATTGAGGAGCAGTTAACTTTTGCTACATAACATGCTCACACCCAGAATCTGACGGCTTAGAACCCCATTCGTCTTACTTGTCTTTGCACTTTGAGGGTCTTAATGAATTGCTCTTGGCCCCCATTAGTCATCTAATCTTTGTATTTAGCTGACATTCTGTCTGATGCTAAATGTTCTACAGTGGCTTCAATCATATGTGATATGTCTCATTGACAGTAGTGGTGGGTCAAAATGCGAGGCCTCAGTAAACAAGCATATGTCAAATATTCATTTCTGTTAAATTTTCTAATTTCCTACTGACCAAAGCAATTCCCTTGTTTAGGCCAACTGGACAGGTAGAGAAATGAATCCAAGAAGCCACGTCGGAAGGCTCAGGTACCAGAGTGCTTCCTACGCTGGTAAGGTAAATGATTGTGAGTGAAGTTCAAAAGAAATAGCAAGAAACATATCCACCATGAAAAAAAAAAAAAAAAAAAAAAAAAAAAAAAAAACCAAAAAAAAAAAAAAAAAAAAAAAAAAAAAAAACATTAACTCAGCAGAAGATAAATTTCAGATGAAAGTAAAAGAGAGTTCGTTCTTAAAACACTTTTGCTACTCCACATTCCGTAGGACTGGCTTCAAACCGAAACACATAAAAACAGAGTTGAAACCCAGTCGACAAAGTGAAAATCATCCCAAGTATATAGAACAAATCTATCCCAAAGCAGATTAAAAACAGCTGCTTGTGATCTTTGCCATATAACTATTTACCCAACACTACCTAGAATTATCAGAATTCTAATAAAATAAGTGCCCCATGGCCTGTCTTTCCCCGGTGAGAAGGGATTGTGTGAGCTAGCCTATGAGCCCATTTGCTGGGTTATGATATTCCATACGTCCAGCACAGAGCCTTCCAAGAGCCTGAATGAGTGTTCAAGATTGCATAAGACATCGTGCTAGGCGTTGGTGATCAGGAACTAAATGTTTCACATCTTAGCCAACTGGGGAAAATGTGTGCAGACACCAAAAAAAAAAAAACAAAAAAAAAAAAACCTGCAGGTTCAGTTTGTCAAAGGGCAATGGAAAGCTGTGCGTTTTTCTCCAAAACTGTGAGAAAATCGTGCATTAAATATCACCATTTCAAATGCAACCCAATCAAACATTGGCAGGTTCAGATTGTTTTATTTTCAGAATTTAGCTTATCTCCATGGGATAAGTCTTGCTAAACCGGCTTTAACTAAAAATGTCATCTCTCCCAGCTGCTCACTGGTTAGCAGAAAGAGTGGTAACAGAAGGTCTCTTCTGCTAGTCCTTTCTATAATATCATCATCCAAATTTACATGGCAAAGATGTGGGAGCTATTTATATGTTGATTATTACAGTGCTGCAGTTTATATTTTTCCCAGCACAGTTGAAAATTATATTTAGAAAGGCTGACATCATCTTTAAATATATATTATAGCTCTCATTTGGTGGAGATGAGCTGTTGAAATACATGCCACCTACTCAACTCCTCAGAAAAATGGCATAGATGCTTCACACATGGTTATATATAAACCTGCACCTTGGCATGCAACTGAACTGGAAGCTATCAGACTTTGAAGGAATATTGTGCAGTGCGATTTTTGCTTTCTCAGCTTTCATTTTACTTAAAAAAGAGGATGGGCAATGTAACTTAGTTGTTAGAGCAGAATTTTGTAGCCAAAATGTAGGGGCTCTGCATACTAGACTTGCTACATGCTGTAGTAGCTGTGTGTGTGTGAATGGGACACTTAACTCTTATAAAATCTTTACTTCTTAATGTAAAAATGTGATTACGAGTGTTCACTTTAGAGATGATATAAATATCATGCCATCTGGTTAATGGTTAGTGAAAAAATATTAATATGTTCCTCACAATAAAACTTGTGCTTTAAATAGATAGAGATATTCAATTTTGTGGCAATTTGACTAGGTCACCGAGTGTGAACATATTGATAAACCATTATTCCTATCGTTTTTATGAGGTTTTTCTCTCAGTAAGATCAATAGACGGAATAAAGTAGATTGCTCTTCCTAGGATGGGTGGTCCTCATCTAATCAGTTGATCCCTAAACAGAAAGGGTAGGTCTGTCTTCCTGCCAAGTACAGGACAATCCTTTCTTTCTAATGGCCTTAGAAATTAAAACATTGCCATTTCCCCCACCTTTGGATTTGAAGAATAACTTTGGATCTTTTTGAGCTTGGAGCCTGTTATCATTTGTATGGGAAATATTCCACCAACTTTCAAGCTTCTCAGGACTTCAAACTCTGACAAAAGCTTAATTATTGGTTCTGAGTCTCCACCTTACAGACTCAGGCTGCAAGTGCCTGACAGGCTCTTGTAAGCCTGTCAGCGACCTCCTTATCCTAAATCTCTTTCTCACTCTCTCTTGATCTTTTCTCTTCTCGTCTCCCCTTTTTATTACTCCTTTAGGGACATATAAAATACGCACACATATAAGTGCATACATATGTAGCACATATATAAGTACACATTTTGCACAAATATACAATGTATATATGCAAATTCAACATCTACATTTCCCTGGAGGTGGTTCACTAATATATCGGTTATTTATGTGTTTATTTATGTGCTCTATTTTTCTAGTTTTATTTATTTTATTTAACTGATAAAATACAAAGGCTCTGTCCACAAGATAATGTGGTTTAAAGACACAGAGGTATTCAATAGTAGAAGCCTAAAATACAATCCTGAAATTTAGTGTTATATTCTATTGATATGACTGCTATCCTATATTATCTAAAAGTTATATGTTTGCAGGAAAATTCAAGCAAAGAAACTGTAAAGTATAAACCTACCATAAAGCAATATGGAGTATCATTTCACTGTATTCTTCTTGGATAGCATACAAACCAGGAAATCTATGACATTGTTCTGTGGCTCTAAACCTGGGAATTATTTCACTGTCTCCCCAAAATCAATTTCCTTTCAATAGTCACGGATCTAGATGTACTCTGGTCATATTTGTTTCTTCTGTGTCACAGAGGCATGATCATATGTCTTGAGAGATGTTCACAACTTCCCTGACATCTAAATTTTCAACATTAGAGCAAAGCAAGTTTAAAACAGTGTTTCCTTAATAGCTTTTAAGTGCTAGGGATTGCAATCTTCCAATGAGGCTCATAGACTTAAAGTGTTAAAAACTTTACATTGTTCAGTACAATAAGCCAACCTTCACAGTTTGGATAAGAAGAGCCAGACATACAAATAAATACTTTTATTGAAGGTTTATAGCACCCCCATGTTTCATAAACTGAACCTCGAAATGATACTTAGCTACTCTATTCTGCCAAACTTGACTATTATGAAAAATCCTTTGAAAATCATTCTACAAATGGAAATGAAAGTACAGCTGCAACTGCTATGAGTAGTGAGATGACATTTTATTTTTTATAAACCCGTTGGCAAAAATTCAACTTTCTTAAGCATGTTTGCCTGTCTTAAGCTTTTAAGGGGGCAGTTTTATGTTTCATACCTTTCTTTCTTCTTGTCCGTTAAGCGATACCAGTTTGAGCCAAGATCAGTTTTTATATGAAGCTCAAAGGTAAATCGTTTTATGCGGCATTTGCATAGGCATAATTGTTTCCACGCACACCCCCCAAGAAGTGAATAGCACTGCCAGACTAATAGATTTGAAACTTCACTCTCTATGTGTCATGCCCTGTTCAAGAAAAAAAGTTTCAGTTTCATTAAATCAAAACGTTTCATGCTGTTATTCATAGTTTTCCATAACCTGACCCCACTTTCCTTTGTAGTTCTAATGAGAATAATATCTTTTTTTAAAGGAGTGTTTTTCTTTTCTTAGGCCCTTTTGACTCTAGAAAAATAGCACTTCAACATGAAGTTGCAGGGGGTCTATAAATAACAATTCCATCTCGGTCTCTCTAGTTCAAAGATGATTGAGAATTAAAATATGAAACACACAGAGATTGAAACCAAAACTTTATTACTCAAACATAGGTAGAGAGGTACAGCATGATTTGTAAGTGCCATCGTGCAGGGTTTTCAAAGTTCTTGTCTTCCTTCATTGAATGAATCCTTTAGAAATATGTCAGCCTCGAGAGCTGGGATAGATCCTGTCCTGGCCAGCTCGCAGCTTTGGAACAAAATATAGGGCAATTTGCCCTTTTAGTGAAAGGCCAAGCTGATAGAGTAGACAATGGGCTGAAACAGGGTTTTCCAACCTCTTTCTCTTTTCCTCCTCAGGGTGGGAAAACCAGATAAGATGGGCAAGGGTAGAAAGATGAGTACGTTTCACGTTAGAACTCCGTATTTATGTTCTATTGCTGCCCAATATGATGCTGTGATTTAACACAACATCTAATTATTAGCTCAAAATATGGAAATTCAGAAGTCCAGGCAAAGTATATGCTGGGTCTCCATCCCGGGTGACAGGCTGACATAAGGTGTAGCATCGGTTGCTGTCTTACCTGGATCCTTTGGGGGAAAATAGTTTCAAGTTCATTTTTGCTGCTTGAAAACTTCAGTTCCTTGTCACTGTAGAGCTGAAGTCTACATTTTCTTGCCAGATGTTAGGATCTCTTGTCAGTTCCTCAGGCTCTGCTTATTCCTAGCCATGAAGCTACTTCTCTTCCCTTTTGAGCTAGCAACGCTCTCATGTATCATATGCTCTCAATTCTATTTCTTAACTCCGGACTTAGATTTCTTTTAAAAACGGATTATCATTAAAGAAGAGTTTCAGAGTTTAGGTTCCACATCCAAATAACCCAGATTCCCCAATTGTCAATACATCTCAGTGGTGTGATGTGTTTGTCACTATGAACAAACCAATTTTCACAGATTCTGTTAACTAAGGTCATTATTTGACCATGTTTTCTCTAATTCCCCCTTTCTCTCCCAGAATTTCATGTGACATGCCATATTATACTTAGTAACTGTGCCAGCTATTCTGTCAATTTGAGTAGTTTATCATACTGCTGAACCCATCATAAGATTATGGAGCTCTATATTAATCAATGAAATAATCCACTGATGCTCATAGCTGAAGGTGCTGTTGATTGGGGACATTCAGTGGAAGCATGGGATACTGGGATGTAACATTGTGAGGCCATCCTGGGATGTAGTCTTAGGATGATGTCTCTTTTCCAGATGCTGCTTCCTAATTCCCTGTTTCCCAGCAAAAAGGGTGGTCTGCTTTGGAACCAGCCAGCCACAGACTAAAATATCTAAAATTATAAATCAAGTAAACCTGTGCAATCAGTTTCAAGGGTGTAAGAAATGGGAAAGATTCACACAATAGTCATGTAGTTTTGGTTTCTCTAGCGTATTACAACATCTCAAGGTCTTTGTCTTTGATGACTGTGACATTTTTGAGGACTACTAATAAGGTATTTTGTGGAATGCCCCTGGAATGGGATTTGGCTAATGTTTTATTATTATGATCTTTGTATTATGTGTACATAGTGAGAGGAATACAGAAGTAAAGTGTTATTGTCATCACATTACATTAAGATGATACATTAGTAATATCATAGATTGATTTCTTATGTTAACCTGGGTTGTGTGACATAAGGTGGTATTTATTTGTAGTTACTCTTCCATTTTTCCATTTCAAAGCTACTGTGTTAGAAGGAAGTTATTAAATATTATCCTCATTTAAAGGAAGAAGCTTTGTTTCACTTCTATATGCTTTTGTTGTACTAGAGATTGAGAACTAGGACTTAAACAGCGCAGATAAGAACACTACAATTGAGACATGTACCCATATTTTATGCTTTGAATTATAAACTTATATAAACTAATAGTATTAATTTGTTCTGTAACTTACATACATGTTCTCTCTCTCCTCTCTCTTTGCTCAGATTGTAGTTTATCTTAATGTGTGTTCCATGTGAATGTAAGAGAAATGTGTATTCTGCTCTTGTTCAATGAAGTGTTCTATAAATGCCAATTAAATCAAGTGGATGGATAGCACTGTGGATGTCAACTATATACTTACTAATTTTCTGTCTGCTTGGTCAAAAAATTACTGACAGGCGAGTGTGAAGGTCTCTAACTAGGCTGATGAACTTTTCCAGCTCTTCTTTAGGTTGAATTCATTTTTACTTCAAATGGTATGGTGTTGGAGGTGGTCCCAGAACCCTCGGTATGTCATAGCAGCCTGGAAACCAGGTGTGGTGGTGCACACTTGTAACACCAGCATGGGGAGGCTGACACAGGAGGATCACTATGAGTCTGGGCTGGGTAGTGAGACCCTGTACCACATAAATAAATACATAGTTAAGAAATATGATGCATAATTGGTAAAAAAAAAAAAGCTCAAATTTTCTAGAATCTTTGTTTCTGTTTCTCTGGACTTTGTGCTAGCTTTGTGCTCCTCTTCCCATGAGTACATTTCTTTAAAGGGTAGCACAGTTTTTGTGGTTGTTGAAAAATGGTAGTTTAGAGGGAGGAGAAGCTCATCCATGGAGTAATGCTGACCTCATGCCCGACACGGGGATCTGGTTCTCTACTCCTCTCCCCTGTGCTACCATCTCTGCAGAAAACCCTGGATGCTTCCAGCAGCATACGTACTAGTTGTAATGTTATTTAACAAACAACAATGAGTTGATTACTGTAAAACTTTGCATACTTATTATATCACTTTTTGTGTGATATTTGCAATCAGACCCAGGGCTTTGCACATGTACTGTGTTACAAGAACTCTAATCCAGAGCTATATCCTCAGTTCCAGTTTCTTTGTAAGAATTCAGGTGTACGTTATTGTCTAAGCATGCCAAAATACTGTATTTAAAATTCAAATGTGGAATTTGATATCTTACAACCAAATAGAGCTTTGGGTAGAATTCAGCTCTGCGCAATAGCAATACCGAAACTTTCTGCTCTTAGAAGACTCCTACATTTATCTGCTATGTACCCATCTCGATAAGTAGTGGCAGTGTAGCAATTTGCTTCCAAGAGGAAATTTCTTTAGCTAAGATGAGGATTTATGTAATATAGAGTCACAAAGAGTGATGTAGTATCATCTTTGTCATATGATGTATAATTTTAGGAAATGAAATCTGATCACATTACCTTATTTACCAGGTAAAAGCATATCTCTAGCCCCACCTGCACTCAATAGGATGAGACTACACAAAATGATGGATACTTGAAGGTAGAAAATCATCAGTAGTGATTTTAAAATCTGCACAACACATACTGATCTTGCATTAGAATTTTTGTATTTGCTTTTTCTCTTGTTAAAATTTCATCTTATCTTAATCTCAATTCAGAAGACAGTATTAACAGCAAACTCCTGCATTACCTGTTCATAAGTATATTTCTTCCAGAGTATTGGTCATTCTCTCATGCTATATAATTATTTGTCCTTAATCTATCTTCCTTATAAGAATGTAAACTAGGGACAGTAAGATAGTTCAGCAGACTAAGTACTTGCTGAGGAACTCATGGGACCTAGGGTTCACTGAATTGGTGATGGAGTCCAGGCATGGTGATGCACACCTTTATCCCAGCACTAGGGAAACAGAAAACAGGAGGATCACTATGAGTCAGAGATGAGTAGCGTACACACACACACACATGCACACACATGCACACAAGAAAAAGTGTAAACTGATTTTCCAAGGTGTAATAATGGGTCTGTCACATACAATCTTCTGAAAAATAACTATTGAATCATTCAGTACAAATATAGTTTTCAAGAGTTTTTACAAAGCTTGGTTATTTGATATATCAAATTGATCATTAGATTTTAAAAAATAAATTTGATGTTTATATTTTAATCTTGTCTCTGCTGAAAGTTGACGAGTAGAAATGGTGTTGCTAAGAATAGCACTGTGTGAAATGAGATTCAGATTGCTACATCGTGCCTTCCTCACCTACCAGGTTGAATTCTGTAAATTCTAGTTAAAAGATTAAAGAAAATTACATGATTTA
>PVKN010044881.1:0-10018 GCA_004027915.1 Capromys pilorides
AGCCATCTCATCCGCCCTGCTTCCATGTAATTTAAAGAACCCAGGGATCCAGGAGACTTTTTCTTATATATCTAAAGCCTAAGCAAGGTAGTATATATCAGATTCCAGCAGCTTAGGCTTTGGACTTCCTATATTTTCAAGATATCAAAACACTAAGCACATTTTAATTTTCTTGTAAAATTGTACTTTTTAATTTTTAATAATATTTTTAAAAGTTACATTTAAAAAGAAACTGATTAAAACAGTTTACAGTTTAAAAACATCATAGCATTCGATTCCCAGCATACAAACACACACAACCACAGCATCATAATATAGGTATTTCATAAAATATAATTAAAAATCTAATACGAAGTCAGTCAGAAGATGTGACAAGAAAAAGGACTCAAAAACTGAGCCATCCCTCCTGTCTCCAGCTTGGGGCCCATAAAGCGGGGCCTCTCCCGGGTTCTGCATGGTCTCTTGACACGCATGCTCCTTTGGTTTCTTCTTTCTTTCTATGCAGCATTTGAATAACGTGAAACCCAGCCACAGACCACGGATTTGATATAACAGGCCGCGCAGCCTGGTGATTCCAAGTTAGCAACCCAACCACTCAGAGGAGGCCAAGGAGGCACACAGTAGGCCGACCACCCGCCGCTGGGTGTGAAAGGCCACCAGCACAACGGGTATGACACCAGCACCCAGGGACGAGAAACGAGAACATTCAGAAGACGCTGCGGGGCGCAGAGGCGCCGCCAACACCACTGCCGCTACAGGAGGAAACTCCAGCAACGCAACGGCAAGCGCGTGCAAGGCTCCACCTGCCTCAAGGCACGCCGGAGCAGGCGGGTACTCACAGTTACTGCGTGCCTATAAAGAGCGCCTACTGTGAAAGAGGCTGACACAAAATGCTATATCCTGGAGGCAATGTTACTGACATACTGCTTTCTAAAGAAAATTATTTTCAAAAAGTGTGGAAATTAAAATGATTTTAAAAGTAGATATAAGAGTCAAATATACAGAGCGTTCATATAGTAGCTACAGATTCCACTCAAAATTTGTTTTATACAAGTGTGTTTCCACTCTGGGAGTGGCGGCATAGGTCAGTGACCCCAGCACTGGGGAGGCTGGGGCAGGACTGCCACAGAGCCCGCGGGATGCAGCAAGACACTGCCCGCCCCCACGCCCCCCAAAAAACACCTGTACTTCCTAAAAACATAAGATCTAATTTCTACAGCAGATCTTAGCCGAAAGGCCGGGAAGTGATCACAGATCCACCTTGTAATTAGAAAGGCAATGCAGAGCCATCATACCAAATGCAAGAAACAAAAATCACACACAAAACCACTGACAATGACTCTGCATGTCTGGCACCTCCACGTCTCGGTCCTTTTCTTTTTCTTCCCGTATAGTCAGTGCTTTTCTGTAGCATCCAGTGTCTTTCCTAACCATGACTTTAAATGGCTGTATGTACACGAATACAACTGCATGAGGAAACCCTCGTGGCTTCTGATGCTGTTCCACCTGACAACCATCTGCATAATGATGAACGTGCACCAGACTCTCACAGAACAACTTCTGGAGTCCCTGGTCAAGATGCACTGTGTGACTTAATTTAAGAGTCCTGGTACATACATTGGTATTTTAAAAGTTTGAAACAAGTCACACACACACACGTGCGCATGCGCGGATTACTGCACTAGCCCAGCTCCCACATGCTTACCAGCACTGGATTATTTTCCTTTCCTCATTTTTCCCAGTTTCACTGGGGAGAATTACTTTTATCTGAGATGATTTACATTGACAAGGCTCTGGTCATGGATAGAGACAGAGAAGAAGGAATCAGATTTTAAAATACAACCAGTAAGGGCCAGCAAGATAGCTCAGCGGCCTAAAGCGCCTCTTTAGGTAAGCTTAGGCAAGAGCACAGGGACCATGGTTCGATCCCTGGCACCACATGCAATAAGAACTTTACCCCCAGTTATTTTCTTGATGCAGTTTCCCAAAACACTTCAACAAAATTGACCCCAGTCATGATCAGAACGTGATACCCCTGACTTTCACAGCTAACTATAAATTTTAGCGAATTCCAGGTATTATTTCTTGGACAGTTTTTTGGTTAAAAGTGAGCTTCTTCTAAATTTCAAACACAAACTATTGAGGTTGGGGTGGGGAGTCCTCAGAGTTGCTGGCGCTGTTCCTGACCGTGTGGGGGCACCCGAGGGTGCGCAGCTAGCTGGATTCTGCAGGTGTGGCCCCACAGACAGCTACTTGCTTTGTTTTTAGGCCACAGCTCAAAGAACTCAGGAGCAGCGATGCTGCCGGTGCAGAGCCGTCCCGCTGGGAGGCCCTGTCCACACAAAGCCAGTAACTGCAGCTTTCCCATTGCAAGAGCGCAGCCAGTGACTACGGCTCCTCCAGATGCAGCAGTCGGGCCCGCTCAGGGTCGCTTCTGCAGCTGACTGACTCTCAGCAGCGCAGGATCTCACGAAGAGCAAGCACACAGCCACGCCTAGGAGCTGGCAGACGAGGCAGCGTGAACTGCGATGCGTCCTAAATGTAGCACCAGGCTCCTAACAACTCGGAACAATCCCATGCATTGCTATACTCACACCCCATGCATGAGAAGACCACATCTAACTGAGCTTAGGCACTTTTTTTTTTTTAAGATGAGGACAATAACCCAGAAATGACCGGGTGCTGTTGTTGTACTCTGCAGTGGAGGGTCTAAAAAGAAATTCTGCTCAAAGAATTTCAAACAACTAATGCGGCTTCTAACTTTAGGTGAGCTACTCTAGTAGTCTATATAACTTTAAATCAAGTCATTTGACTTTGTATATTTTCACCTGCCCTAAAGAAGATAAAAACCTATACGCATAAAGAGGCGGGGAAGATAGCTCCACGGCACAAGTGCCTGCCTGGCAAGTGCAAGGTTGAGAGTTCAAACCCCAGTCCTGGGGAAAAAAAAAACTATGCATATGAAACATTTGTGTTAATAATTTTTGAGGATTGTTAGAAATTTTGACAATTCACTCTGGTTTTGAATGGAACCAATTAAGAAGAACATTCTCATTCTGAGACGCTCATGTGTTCACTGACAATGCGCCTGCGCCGTCCGCCTTTCTCTGTGTTACTTTCGCTTATTCTGTACTGTTGGAATGTGTTGTAGCACAGCCTGACCAAAATGAGCTGTGATCATGTCAGCTATAAGAAACAATTAGATATCTAACTACTCGTAAACAGTGAGCCATCAGGAAAATAACACACACACACACACACACACACACACACACACACACACACACACATATACTTCACTACAGACCTCTGTGGCTATGCAGTTATTTCTGCTTTCACCAACTGGATGATTAGATTTTGAGAAGATAATTTGTGAATAAATACACCCCTTCCTGTGACATGTGAAACGCAACAGCTTGCCGGACTATCTCTGCGTGTGACTCCGTGTGTGATTCCTTCTGCCCAGTGTGGGAGAAATATTTGTCAATGGGCCAAGAAACACAGAACTCAGTAGTCAGTGGGAAATTTTGGCAGGATTGAAGCACTTCCAAGACTGTTTCCAAGGTGGCTATAAATTTTTTCTAAAAAACAACAGGACTGAGAAAATTTGAAACATTAGATCCACGTAACACAGGAATCTGGTCGTTTGTAAGACAGCATCACAGTGTGTGCGCGGTGCTGCATAAACAGGGCTCCTGACTGCAGTCGGCCTGCAGCAGCTCTGGGCTGGGCGCCAGGAGCAGGGCCCAGGCACCAGGGTTGGACGCCTGCTCTAGATTCTGCTTGGTCTCTGGAAAGCCCTCTCCCTGGTGCCTTTTTACACGACGCACCTCCTGCTGTTGCGTTCCCGATTCTCAGCGTCAGACTGTTTCTCTCCTCCGCTCGGAGCCACAGGATGGAGCAGCAGTACACTGGGAAGAATGTTCTACGCCCCCAGCCAAGGTCTCTCACTGAATGGCAAATTTTATGCCGGCTGTTATGTTGTAGCGACAAACAGCTTCAAAATTTCAGTGGCTTAACATAAAAAAACAGTATTGATGTCTCACTTGGACAACCTGAAACTGAAGGGTGGGAGGGGTTACAGTCACCAGCGTCCAGGAGGGACGTGAGCTCACACTCTCACGCCCGGGCACATGTCCTCATCCAGTGTTAAGGGGGACAGGGATGCACCCTGCCTCACTTCCAGGACTCCAGAAGCTGAAGGCTCATAAACAGTGTCACTGGCTGCGACGAATACACCCAGGATACAGAACAATTAAAGCGGTCAGTCCTGATTACCATGGCCAGTTTCTTGCTTTGAGGTTGTTCCTCCTCTTAAGAGACAGGTCTGGCACCTCTGGTGGCCCAAGCAGGCATTATGGGCTCCCCAAACTATCAATAACCCTTCCAGTCTCTTGGTCTCTAAGCACCAATTCAAAAGGGCCTCCATGCAGCTGTCCACCCATAAAAAAGTAACCAAAATGTGGAAGAGCCAAGGCTCTTCCAGGCTCATCATGATAACAAGGTTAGATTACTCATCAGCTGCGATGTCTGACACGAAAGACAGCAGGATCATAATGCCAAGGTAGCTGATACAGGTGGAAGCATTAAATCTCATAAGGAAATTACCAGAATTATTTCTTGCCATGCCAACTGAAACTCCCCTGGCCTCTAATTCCTTATCATCCTAAAAATATTAGTCTAAAACTACTTTCAAATGACATCAATCAAAACTGCTTTATAAACACAGGGTTATGGGGTGTGCCTGCAAGGAAATGCTGCACTGCAGCACCGCTAGAGGCAGCGTGGTTCTGCGAGGGCGCAGGGGCCAGCTCTGCTCGGAGGCTGCTGGGTTCCTTCTCCGCAGAGCTAATTCACTAGCCATAAGGAGCACAGAGCTAACCAACCTAAAGTCAGGCACCGAAGACTAAACACTGCATGGTCTTGCTTATATATGAAAACCAAAGTACGAATAATTTTAAGAGCAAAAAAAAAAAAAAAAGACAGGAAGCAAGGAGGTGGGCCCTTTAGACCAGAAGGCACCTGAGGGCGGAGGAGGAAGGGGCGTTGCAAGGGCGAGGGCGGGGCATGCACACGCCCCAGGTCCCTCCCGCATGCAGTGAGCAAGCACTCATACAAAATGTGTGAAGACAACTGCAAACCGAAGCTGTCGCCAGTGTGTGCACGCGGGGCTCCACGGCGCCCTGGCCTTGCTTCTGGCTGACGGGCCCACCACTGCTCCCCTCAATCTAGGCAATTGGCTATTCCCATCTCTTAAAAAAAAAAAACACCTTAGATATGGTTAGTTCTTCTTCTCATTAGACTCAGCTTTTAAAAACATGACACCAAGAGCACATTGTGCATACTGAGCTACTTTTGTTTTTCAAAGTCCATTAAGTTCTTATGAGCCTCAATTAAGTAAAAGAACAGCTAATTAGAACAGCCTGTTTCCAACAGACTGAGAACTCTACAAGGAAGACGATTCCAGGAGCCGGGCCTGGCTCCCCTAGGACCCATGGGTCCAACTCCCAGTACTGAGACTAGAAAGCAAATTCATTTTTATTGAAGTAAATCAAGCCACTGTCGCCACAGTTCACCTTTGCACCATGAGAGCTGTTAAGAGAAAATCTAGAGCAGGCACAAACACGACTCATATCCGTGCCAGCCTGGATGAACACTGCTACATGTAAAATAGGCAAGGGAAGTAATCCAGACCCTTTATAACTGCAAGACTTTCATTTAACTAATATTACACACATTTATCTAAGTTGAATGCTAGTAATCACCAATAATGTTTTGGATAGTAGAAACTACTAATACCAGTCACCACAAGCGCTTAGTGAGTTTGGTGAGGAAACAATTTCATGAAAACACTATGCGACAAAGGAGCCTAGCAAATGTTTTACAAGAAAATCTTCAAGCACAAAAGCAATCTATATATACAGGGCGACCATGATCCACTGAGTACCACAACAAAAATATGTACTTTGAACAACAACAACAAAAAAAACTCGAGTTTTACATGTCTTAGAGGTTAATGACGCTGGAAAGCCTCTTCTGTTTGTAGGACGGTAAGTCTTAAACTTCAACACATGAGCTTGAACGCAAAGTCCACCCACTGCAGGGAGCAGCCTTCCTCGGGCTGCTTGGTGACTGCCCACTGCCGCCTGCGGGTGCGCGTGACCCTACGCAGCAGACGAGTAACCTAGAGCCCGGGCAGATATGAATGTGCACCTTAACAGCTTGAGTGCAAAGCTCTCCCAGGGTGCAGGAGACTTAAAGAGCCGTCGCCCTCGCACGCCCTCGGCCCACTTCGCCACAATCCTCGTCTTGGCACAGAAGACACAGGCAGCGGTGTCCTGGTGCCAGAGCTGGTGCCCCCTGGTCCTGAGGGACGCGCCAGCTCTGCCTTCCTTCAGAGCTTTGTCATTAGCGCTGTGCCCTCACCCGCATCTGGGTCCTCGCCCTCCCTGCTCCCAGGTCCCAATGACCGAGTCCCTCAGCCCAATGCCCAACACTTCAGATGCACACTGGGCATGACCACTGCACGTAAGGTCCTGGAAATAAACCCTCCTCGCTCCAGGCGGACCCCTCTGAGCTCCTGGACTCTGCCAACACAAGCTGGAGGGTAGAGAAGATACGGGGACACAACCCCAGCGCACTTGGGTTGCAGCTGGTGGTGCATCACGCTTCCGCAATTAAAATGAACTTGGCAGCTCTAGATTATAGCCAGGCTGAACCTCCCAATTAAAATTTCTGTTCACCCTCTCAAAATCTGGCTATGCCCACTGAAGAGAATGATGCACTCGGCTCTTCTGAGACACTGCAACAGAGACAATCAAGAAACCACCAGGAGCCCTGTGTTTCATGGGTTCCCCATGCTGCGCAAACGATTAAAAGCGAAACCAAATAAAATAAAGAAAAAAGCCCCTCCTTGGCAACAGCAGGGGCCCCAGGAGGAAGTCAGGTGGGGGAGGGACCTGAGCTCACAGGTGGGCGCTGGAGGAAGCTGAGGTCAGCGCAGGCCTGACTGCCAGCTAATTCAATGGCAAAAGGGCTTTTGTCTTATGTTACAGAGATAAACGAAAGGTAAGAATCCTAAGCTCTTCTAAACGACTGAATGTAAATAAATTTTTGTCAGTAAGTATAAGGACAGAATAAAATACGTTACCCTTGAAAGACTGCACAAATCTATGCCTTCTGGCTCAGAGACCAGAGTGCATGTGACACAGACTGCTGAGGCTTTCTGTTGTTTACCTTACTGTTTGCAGGGCTGTGGCCTGGATTTACAGTAGCAGCATGGAGCGGCTGGCCAGATCTACTACGGCAATCAAGCAGGGCGCTCCTGAGCGCCAGCAGCTCTCCTTCCCACCCAAACAAGGAACGTCCTTGGTGCAATCAGTGAACGCTGAGCCACCCTCTGAAGTCAGGAATGTCCAAGACGCACACACGCCAGAATCCGCCTCACGCTCTCACCAATAACTGACCTCCCGACATGCTTTAATTTAACTCTGGGCTAGGGGTGTAGCAGTGGTACAGTGTTTCCTCACATGCAGAAGGCCCTGAGTTCAGTCCCCAGCGCCCCCCCACCCAAAAAAAAGAATTCATGAATGCTTATTCACAAAAGGTATTTCCTTACCTGAGAGAAACTGCATTTGGCCCATAAATCTCTCTGACTGCGGATAAGTCCGCTTCCAGCTGAGGGTGCTTGTGCAGCTCACCGTCGTAGCTGACCTGGAAGTCACAAGTGTGCACTGAGCTTCCTGGGCTAATACAACTCCTTAGGTTTAAAAGCTAAAATGAGACAATTTCAACCCTGAGGAAGTACAAGTGTTAAAAGAAGTGAATTATCGGGCCACTGCTCTGCAGAACATGTTTTTCTTTTTTCGGTCGTTTGCAGATAGGGTCTCACTATGCAGGTCAGGCCAGCCTTGAGCTCACTTTGTAGCCCAAGATGGTCTTGAACTCACATCGATCCTCCTGCCTCTGCCTCCTGAGTGCTGGCATTACAGGCGTGCACCAACACACTCAGCTCTGCAGAACTTCTTGAATGAAATGCTATCTGCAAAATCTCGCTAATAATCTAAGAGAATGTGAAGGTAAGTAATCATAATAAAAAGGTTTCTAAAACAATCTTAAAGTCTGAGAGTATGTGGAAAGTGAACACAGAGAAGTTAACGAGATCTTCTGCCTCACTGCAGAACGCTCTTCTACTCCCACGCCTCCTAACTCGGGGGCACAAATTCCACTCGGACACAGGCCACACTAGAGGTGCGGAATACAAATTTGCTTACCTGTCCTCCATAGTAGAATTCTTCCGAGTCATTATCCCCTTCTGAGTCTTCTTCCACTGCACTGTTCTGTCTTGACTCCTAATACAGTAGAACAAGAAGGCAAACTTCACTGCCACAACAGTTGGCTTTCTCTTGCAAGTCAAGCAGCAGCCGCCAGTTGGGGGCCAGTACACAAGTTTCACATATAAAATGTCCTTGGTGAAGTACAACCCCAAAACAAAGGACAGTGACAGCTTCACATCATTCACGTAGCTTGTTTTGTTATGCAAATAAATTTTTTGAAATTTTCATTCACTGAAATTAATATTTTCAAATTAATATTTAATACATATTAAACACTATGTATAACAATCAATTACATCTTCATCTCTGCTCTGATAAAACACGGCAAGCTGATACTAATTCAATTTTTATTACAAAGTTCCTTGCATTATTTATCCCAGACTGTTTAATTTCACTGCCAACTCTAAACAGTCTAAAAGAAACTTTGAATGCAATAATATGAAAATCAAATTATGAAAATATGAGTCATATTATGACGAGAACTTCCAGTATATGGGAATTATTTGTTATTCTGAATTCAGAATTCAAAGCATAGTTAATGAACTCTACCTTGCAATTTGAGCTTTTAATGAACTGAATCACATCTGTTCTGAGTCAAAAGTAGCAATGATGAAAATGCCTGCTGGGACTCCTCGCACTG
Organism: Capromys pilorides; assembly: GCA_004027915.1. Taxonomy (NCBI): domain Eukaryota; kingdom Metazoa; phylum Chordata; class Mammalia; order Rodentia; family Capromyidae; genus Capromys; species Capromys pilorides. The sequence continues at coordinate 8,977 of PVKN010044881.1, forward strand.
GCCTCACAAGTGAGCAGAAGCAGCCGCGGCCTCCCTTGGAAGCAGGGACTTACCCAGCCAGTGTACTGCCACCATCCCTAAATTGTAACTTCTCAAGGAAAATGAAACAGCCAACAACAGGGCTGTTTTACAATTGCATGAATTCTTCAAAAAATCAGTAGCAGTTCTGTGCGTGCAACGACTCTCACAGCGGAAGGCACTGCTGCGTGAAGCCCCAGGGGTCGGGAGGGCGCCGCACCACGGACAGGGGCTCGGGAAGAAGCGGCTGCCCGCTGCACTCAGGGCTGATGCGCCAGGACTCGTTCACAAATTTAAAATGAATTTTTCAAAAGGAAAGAGACGAATGCTTGTTCAGACAGCCAAGGGTGCCGCCCCACTCTGCTTCAGCGAAAGAGACCCCGAGGCCAGCGGCGGCCCTGCTGGACGGCAGCACACAGAGCGGGCTCTGTAGGCGCTTCACTGAGACGTGAGCCTTGCAAGCGGTTTCCCCACAGCTGACGTGAGGCCGTCCTCCACACCGCCCGGGCCCAGCCACGCGCTCACGTCTCTTCTGCCACACACAACTAACAGAGAAGGCGGCCGCAGACTCCGGGCAAATTTACAATGCGACTGCGCTAGTCTCAAGAAGACAAGACTGTAACATACATACCTCTCCGCTTTCCTTTTGCAACTTGGATTTTATGGATAAGCAACAGTTAATGTCATTTGTTTTTCTTAATTCTGAAAAGTACAAGTTAGAAAAATTATTTTAGTTTTTGCTAAGTTATGTAATCAAACGTTAACGAACTTCCATATTTAAACAAAGACATCAGGTTATTCCCTGTATTGGAAGAGCTTAAGGTTGTTTTCAAATCTTATTTATGGTTGGGAAAAAACACAACCTGCAAGCTGTTCTGATTTCTTGTTGCACATAAAAATGATGATGCAACTAGCACAGCAGTGCACAGATTTTTCACTCTCACTATAAATTTCATGGTATCTTCACTGCGTGGATTTTACATTGTTAACAGTTTCATCACTGGAGGAAAATTTTTTATAAAAG
>PVKN010044882.1:0-10025 GCA_004027915.1 Capromys pilorides
TTTGCTAGGCTCTATGTGACTGTCATTATAATGGATATTAAAAGACAAATGCATCTATCAGTCTGGTAAGATTAATGCTATCACCCAAATGAATCTATGAACATTAAAGTCATCTTTCCATAAAACAGAAAAAAATCACCCCTTGTTCTGACCTTTTTGAAGGTCTGTGTAGAACAGGAAATGTTTCTCAGTTTTTCTGGCCCTTATCCAGATTTGAGCCTAAAAATGTTTATTTATAAACAAAGACCTAATAACTTGCCTTTCCAAGATTACAAATTCCTACCATGAATCATTCTGTATTGTCTGGTGTATTTTCTAAATTTAGGATGCAATTAATTATCTAAATCCTGGCACATTTCAAGACTTTTGCCTTTTGTTCTTTAAAGCATAAAAACAAAAATTTCCTAAATCCACAGCACAAAATAACACAGCAAAAACATCATTGTTTTAGAAAATTATTTCTAAATACTGTGTACTCTATGGTATCAATTGACCAAAATGATAATCGTAAATTTGTAAAGCTAGCAGGTTCTTTAGAGATGGTGTTCATTTTTTTTGGTTTTTCAAGCTTTTTTGAGATTTAATTCCTCACCTTGGTTTTTTAAGACTCACTTTTTAAAGGCCACAACACTATTTGTTACAGTAGATGTTTTAGAGACTGGCAAACTAACGTCATAGATGAAATGGAAGAATAGCCTCTCAAGGAGGGAAAGGACTTTATTTATTCTTGGCGAGTTCCAAATGCACAAAAATAAAGGACTTGCCAGTTAACAGTGGGAAGTGAACCTAATTATGACTTCACAGCTGCTTTCCTAAAGAAAAAGGCGAGAGGAAGAAAAAAAAGAAAGTCATGATTTTTTTTTTTGTACTGCATCTAAGAAGAATATGCACAAAGGGAATATATTTATGCCAGATATAAGAAGTCATAATCAAAGTAATACTGTAGTACCAAATTTGTGCCAAGAAATTCCGAAATCTTGACTTGGCAGACAGTAAATCAGAGTTCTGCATCTGTAGTACTCTAGCAATTAGAGCAAAGGAAAGAAAATTGAGGGCCTCAAATATGTTTCGACCAGCTTGTTATAGCTGCTAGGAGTGAGCTGGACTTTTAGGAGAATTATCAGCATCTATTATACTGGTTTGATATTAATAAGCAAGTTTGTTCAGGGAATAATTCCAACCCTGATGAGTTGGCTTCTAACTTGTGAGGTGTCAAGCAAGAGTCTTTGAAAAGATTTGCTTGAGACCTTGGAAATTAAGCTTCATAAGTAAGCACTGTGAGGTAGCTAAGGTTACTATTCACACCTACAACAATCGAAACACTTGTTGGCAACTTTTTCTCTGTATGCATAGATTTAAATACTTTAGACTTTGTAAGTGACATGATTTCTGCGCTAACCTATTGAACTCTTCCTTTATAGTACATAATGATTCATATGATAGATGTAAATTAATGAGCAAATTATATTCTAAAAGGCTTTATTTAAAAAATAACAGGTAATGGGGCTGGGGAGATAGCTCAGTAGAATAAGCACTTTTCTGGAAAGTGCAAAGGCCTGAGCTCAATTCCCAGTTCTGCAAAAATAAATGAATAACAATAATAATATAAAAAATAACAGGCAGTAGTCAGTTAAATCATAGGACATAGACACAGAACTAAAGAGCTTTTACTTCTTCCTAATATAGAAAATTTCAGTCCTACTCTTGGGATTCCAGTAACCAAATGGTTATGTAGATGTTTATCAGCCAAGATATTTATTGAGTATCATTAGGCCTTTAAGAACATTTCAGTTTAAATATAAAATGCCCCAGCCTTAAATCTCATGTATCAGGAAGGTGATTGGATCATGAGGTGCTGCAAAATGGGGTGCTGCACCCATCTGAGGAGTCATCCCCTGATGACTTAGCAGCTGACTGCATGTATTTCTTAAGAAGTGGGCCTGGTTGGAGGAGGTCATAGGGAATGAGTCCTAGAAGGGCAGTCTTGTTCCTGTACCCTGTTCTCTTCCTCTGGTCCCAGGCTACTCTGGCTTGAAGAATTTTCTGCTACCAGGCCCTTCCACCTTCCCTGGCTGCTTTGGAGCCAGCCAGCTGTGCACTGAATCTTCGGCAAACTATGTGCCACAATAAATTCTCCTCCTTTAGGTTTCAGGTGTTGTGTATTTTGTCCCAGCGATGGAAAGAAACTAGCACAAAGAATAGCTTTCAATATTGATGCCTTTCTGATGGTGTCAAACAGAAGCAAAGAGATTAGCACAGCAAAGAGGAATTCTTTTAAAAGCACTGCAAACATACTCTGGATGTTTATGTCCTTGAAAAAAAAATTCACAGTAATGAGGCAACTGCAAAAGAGAACATACATTCAGCCTCCTACTCCAGATATTTTGTCTGCATTGGTCCTTCCTAGCTATCACACATAGGAAGATTAGAGGGGAAACCTGATTTTAATGTAGATATTTTGGGACAAGGAGAAGTAATTTAAATCAGAATTAATTGTGAAAAAATCCTTGAGAGAGACTCATTTATAAAAACCTCTTTAGTGTCCCTTCTCCATTCATAGGCTAGCTTAATCTGCTGTAGCAATGGTAATTGATCTGAGTACTAACTATAGGTGAGTCAGAGGGATGCCTTGCTCTGTTCCTCCAGTAATTTACATCGACCTCTCCATGCCACTTAACTTCTATTTGATCTATTTCCTAATTTATAAAATAAAGGAGAATAAAGCAATGTCTGTAAAGTGGTTTGAAAGCTCCCAGAAAAGGTCCTCTAAAGCACAAGATGTCTTAGTTTCAAAGAGTCATGAAGACATTTGGCTACTGAGGACAAATTTTATATCACATAAGTGAACACAATGGTATGCTGGGAATGTCACATTACTCAGCAGTATTCTAGAGGGCCAAGTAAATAAGGTGAACCTGAAAGTTTAATATTCTAGTTACCTTTTAATTAAAGTAGATACAAGAAAAATGTAAAAAGAATGGATTTTTAACCGAATGCTGTGTTTGATATCAAGATCTTTACTTAGACCTAGACATTTAGCTAGACATTTTTCAAAGGTTCTTTTGTGTATAATCACAATACTTCAGTGTTTACTTTTATGTAATTTAGTTATTTTTTTAATTCTATTTTCCTTCATTTGATTTTCATTCTATTGTTGCAAGATCCAACCTTGAACAATTTTAGTAACCAAGATAGTGCTATAAAATCACCGTCGTGAAAATGTGCTAAGTTGGTATAACTGTGTCAGATTCCATGTCAGAATGAGTGGGTGTCATTTTCTTTCTGCAACCTTTAGTCTCTCCATTAGTCAGAAAGACAATAAGAAGCTTGTAATCCTTTTGCAAGTCTAGATGAGATATGGAAGGAGATAGGGCTCATAGAGGTGTCTGCTAGGCAGTGCGTGCTTCAACTGGTGTTTAAGGGAAGGATGTTGATTAGTACACTTGGACTTAAGTTATTTTCTCTGAGAGAAAGTACAAATAATTCGTTTTTCCAACAAAGGTAACCTTGACATAGCAGCTTTCATTGTGTCATAACCTTCTTCATGCAAGATATTTTTTGTCCCTTGAGTCCATCTAAAATTGCCTCTAGCATCTTGCCATAGTTACTATGAAGCCCAGAATACCCTATAATATTCCAAAAATCTCTTACAGGACTATCCTAAATCTAAATGATAATTTATTTTTTTGTGAGTCCAGACAAACAGTAATGGATTATTTTGTTTTTTAAGAAAGAGGTACAGACGTACATACTGATAGGCCAACAGAGTTGGGCCGAGGCCCTTAATGACCTGAATTCTGCATGAAGAATAGGGCAGAGGCAAGTGTGAGGATTTTATAATCTCATTACTCAAAAATAACTGTAGTGTTCAAAATGATCCATGTTTCTCTCTTTTCCTCTTACTTGAGGAATGTAGTGCCATGGCAAAAAGGTCATGGGTCCCCAAATCTATCCAACAGATGAGATGCTAAACAAATGAATAAAGCATAAGTGGGGTGTTGTAGGATACAATAAGCAGAAAGCTTCTTCTTCTTCTTCTTCTTCTTCTTCTTCTTCTTCTTCTTCTTCTTCTTCTTCTTCTTCTTCTTCTTCTTCTTCTTCTTCTTCTTCTTCTTCCTCTTCTTCCTCATCAAACTCAAAACCTTGTAGTTGCCAGGCAGGAGCTTATGCCACTGACCTACTCGCTCAGCCCCTGGAAACTTCTATATATCACACTAGAGAAATAGTGGTTGCTTATGAGAGAAGAGAATAGGAGAGAACAAGACTTATAGGGTTGCTTAATTGTATACTTCAGCTGAAAACTACAGCTAGAGACTTAGTGAGTTTTTGTTTCCATTTAAAAGATAATATAAACAAGATAGTGTCTGCTTCAGGGCAGACATAGAAAGCTTAGACTTAACAATTTATTTTTAAATTTTTCTTTTATCTTTTATTTGATCCTATTACAAATAAGCTGAGGATTGCCTCTAAGAGCCTGTGCAGGCTGCCTTGAAGCAATGAAAGGATGACTGATGGGGGACCGATACTCCTGTACTAACAGCATCTGCTCATTGGAGTTCTTCATGTGTTCACAGTTCTCAGCCACATCATTTTATGTATTTGGTTCCCTCACCATGATAAATTCCTAACATTGTTGTTGTTGTTATCTCCATTTTCAGATGAAGATGCAGAAGATGGAACATTGAAACCCTTAAGTCACGTGATCAGTAAGAGTGAAAACCCAGCATGTGAGCTGAGATGCCTCTACAGGGTGCTCAGTGGTGTGGTGAGGGTGCGTAAAGTCCTGAGCCTAGAAACTATGTCCACCCTGAGGGATTGGAGTGGTAGCCAGAGGGACTAAATAGATCCTGGAGTCTTTTTGGGATGCTGAAAGCAGAGTCCCGCAAAAAACAAAACAAAACAAAACACACACACACACACACATACTCAAAAGAGCCCAGTTACATAGACACCCTGGCCTTTATCTGTTTTGTTTAATTTAAATGCTTTGTTCTCCAGGAAGGGAATGTCTGTGCCACCCACAATGAGACAAACTCAATCAGCTCTTGCAAAGCTCATCTACATGACCTTTAAGAAAACTTTTCCTCCCTCTGTTCTGCCATGCTTTACCTACAAGAGGAAACTTTCAAAAAACTATCTCAGGGTATACTGGGTGGCCATGAATTTTCCCTTGATGCACAGACAGATGAGAGCAATTTGGCTCTTTGTCACCAGGAAGCAGGAAGTGTCTCCTAGGGTCTTTTGATCTTTTGCTGCTCCAAAGAGGCCCACATATCATGGCTTTGCCACTTTAGGCCATTAAACCCATTTTGTTCTTTATATATCTGCTAAACATAGACACCACAATGAAGAAATACAGCCTAAATAACACCAATAACAGCTTGCAGGGAGCATTGAAAATGGTCCTGCAGAAGGTTAGAAGCCGATGCCTTTCCCACCGTGGGCTCTAAAGGTGCTCTTTTTGATCAGCTACAAGGTCCCTTTGCCACAGGTATGAAATTAGAAATCTTGAGGGTTTCTGCACACTGATTTTTCACAATGGGTCATCTTGAGGTTATTAAATGCAGAGAATGTTGAAGTCATAATATGCTAGGAAGACAAAGGGCACCCATGAGGGTGGCTGCAGCCATCACCAGGTTTTTATCTCTGACTCAGTTCTGGGGCCTGCGCAGAACTCCTCTGCAGGGGAGTTGTAGAAAAGTTGTGAATGAAAATGTTGACCAAACTAAGATGGCCAGAAACAGGTCAGAAGCTGGACAGAGGAGGCACCCGATGGAGAGCCTGATGCTTAGTTAAATTTCACATGGCTCAGGGATGTAGGCCAGCTATAGAGCATTGTGGTTGAGCCCCAAGGTCTTGGAGACAAAACAAAACAACTGACTTTGACTCCTGGCTGCACGGTCTAAGTTGCGCCTACTGGAAAAAATCACTTAATCTCTCTATGTGACAATTACCTGGTCTGTAAACATATTAAATTAGAGCTTCCTGTCTTGGCTGGGTTGCTCTAGGGATGCATAACACAGTATCTCAGGCCCATGCTGAACACTTCACCTGTGAGGTGACTGTTGTGGAGAGACCACTATGTGCTGCCACAGGGGGCACTCAGTCAAAGTGCTCTCCTCATTCTGCTCTGGGTTGCTCCCTGTCTGACTGACCCTTGGTGCTGATCATCCCTTATTCGATCATTAGAGAAAGGAAGATGGGAGAGTTGAGGTCACTGTGGGGAAAATGCACAGAGACCAGCCTGAATATAAAGAAAATTTCAGGAGAACTCTTCAAAAGGTAAACTCATTCTCTCTTTAGAAGCCACAAAGAAGGAGCCAGTGCTTTATAATGCAGAGGGACAATAGCGAAGAGAGCTTCAGTACCTGCCCATGCAAGCCATGAGAGCTCGTGAGGCCTCTCACTCAGTGGGAGCCTGTAGCTCTCCCGGCCGTCTCCCTGACTACATGACATGCTTTCTCCTATGGGCACTTCTGCTCTTCTCTCATTCTTTTAGCTTAAAAAAATATCTTTTCCCACCATTTTCATTTCCCCTCTCTAATCCTCTCCTTGTTTTTTGTTTTTTATTTCGTGGTCTGGTTTTGTTGCTGACCAGAGTAGGCATTCTCAAGGGTGCTTAGCAGAACTCTTGTCTCAGGATTGGGTTTTCTCCTTGTCCTCTGGCCAGTAGCAGAACAAAGGACAAAACACCACCTCTCCAAGTAACAATATCTCTTTTTGGAAGCATTGCCAGTGCTGTTTTGAGCCTTTTTTTCTCTGATTTGCTGTCTTTGCATTGCAGGGCTTTCCTATTTTTCTCCTTTTATTACCTCTGGGCTTCTATAAGGAACAGGTTCAAGTCCTTTTTCTAGTTTCTCACTTCCAACAAATTCAGAATACTTTCCTAAAATGTGGTGTAACATGAGAAAATGGACAAGTTAGAGTAACGCCAGTCTCCATTGCTAGGCCCCTGTCCTGACTTGCTGGCCAGAGTCCTGGGATCTGCCCTGCTCCCCCTAAGCCATGGCCAAGGTTAACCTCCAGAGCGTGAAGGGCTCAATCCACTCTGAAGCTCCGGGGCTCCCACAGGAAGGGCTGTCCTATCTTCCCTGCTGCCTGATGGAATGTGGGGTCTGTTTCGGAGGCCCGCAGAAAGGGGCCCATCAGCATTCAAGAGTACACCCTATTTCTATGTCACAGACTCCTTCTGTTACCTTCTGTTTTAATTTTGCTTCTTTGGTCTTAAGTCAAATCTGGCCTTGGCCCATTGCAAATCTCCTCTCCATTTTTAGTGCTACTACCGTAACTCAAATGCTAGCTGTTTCATAACTGAAGTACTCTGCTAATCCTTATGTTATTCTCCTAGGGTTGTCATTAAATAACAAGGCATTGCACTCACATGCAAATATGTAAGTGACTTACATGAACGTAACTTTTTTTTTCTCTGAGAGTTTTGGAGGCCAAAGTCTGAAAGGAAGTTGTTGACAAATCCTAGGCAGATGTTGCTCCATGTCTTTCTCATAACTCTGGTGATGGAGGCTGTTGTGGTTTGTCTAGGTCTCTCCTCAAAGCCTCATGCAGTCATGGAGAAGTTTCTAGAATTTATTCTTAGTAAATGATCCAATATTGGGATTATGGACGCGAGTACTATTCTTGCCCTGGGGCAGATAATCTGCGTCACGATGTAAGGAGGGGAGTGAGGCTAGCACACAGCCTCTCCCTTTGCACTTTGCTATTTTTCTATACCATGAACTGCTGCCCTCTGCCACGTGCAGCTCTGCCTTGGAGCCAGCTGTGTAGGGACTGAAACCTCCACTAACTGTGAGATACATAAACCTTTCCTTCCTTAATTTTGGATGCTGGGTATTTTGTCCCAGCAATGAGAGAAGAGTAACTGAGACAGAGGCAATCCTTGCTGTTCCTTGACTTGTGGCAATACAATGCCAAATCTGCCGGAAGTTTCCTCTCTTCTTTGTGTCTCTGTGCTCTTCTCTGAAGGATGACAGTCATATCAGAGTAGAGTGTACTGGGCCAGGGAGATAGCTCTGTGGCACAAATGCCTACCTGGCAAGTGCAAGGTCATGAGTTCAAACCCCAGTCCTGGAAAAAAAAAAAAAAAAAAAAAAAAAAAAAAAAAAAAAAAAAAAAAAAAAAAAAAAAAAAAAAAAAAAGAAAAAAGTTTAGAGTGTACTCTAATGGTCCCATTTTAGCTAGGCTATATCTGTACATCTGTAAGCCCTTATTTCCACATACAGTTGTATTCACAGGAAGAGAAGGTTGAGGCTTCCCCATCACTTTGCAGGAAACTATACAACTCATGATAATACTCTAATGGCTCAGTCTGCCACTGGGGTATTTCCTTTTCTCTAATTCATCTTTTAAATAAGCGTTTTCTAAAATACTTACTATACCATTTACATTTGAATTTTTAAAAACAACAAAAAAGTCTCCCTTTCTTTACAATAGTTTTTAAATTTACATGTCATGCCTTTTTCCTTGTGGCATGTTACTTTCCAGAATGTTCTGCCATCCTTACTCTTGTGGACCTGCAGAGTGGTATTTGTTAACTCTCTTAGATCACTTAGAATCCTCTGGGTTTTCTCATGGTTTTTATATTTTTAACCTAAGCCCCCATTTCTCCTTCACATGACACAACCCACCCCTGATTTTCCCACAGTGCTTTGCTTATTTTGCTGGTAGTGTGGGATTTCTCACATTGTGCCTTCATCTTACTAATATTTGTCCAATCCTTGCTTTCTCCAGTGCCTTGCACCGCTGATCTAAATACATACACTTTGAAATAAGTAATTCCAGGTAAGAATAGACTATTGGATAATTAATCTTACAATTTCCTCCTTGTGTTCGCTAGGTATCCTAGTATATCACCCGAGGTCCTACCAAGTGTCTTCAGAAGCCACACAGGAGTACAAAGGCACCAGCCCAACCATCGCTAATACACAACGTGATCTTTCCAGCTCTCATCTCATCATAGTAAATTCAAAAAGTCTTGGTCCTTTGTGGCTGAGGGACATGTTTTCCTCTGAATCTTACTTCATCCTCCTGTTTTGAATTATTTATTGGTCCTTACTGTATTTCATAACATTCCGTTTTCCATAGCTGTCCATATTGGAACATTTTCTTGTGGACAAATCTCCGGTTGGGCAATTTTCTGAGTTCTTATTTAAGAGCAAAATATCCATCATCGTATTTCTCATCCCAGTTGTTCCTGTCCCAAAGCTCAGCTACCTCATGTCTGCTTCTACTGCCTCTCCAAGAGCAACGCGAATCTCCCCTACACAGCTGCACCCCAGCCCTGCTGCTGCTCTCTCTCTCATTTCTTTTCCTGATGAGCTGTAGGCCATGGGGTGGGGTTTCACATTTTCCACTTGTCTTCTTAGCTGCTGTAGCTCTGATGCCCAAGCCACAGGCCTAGCATAGAACAGTTGTCATTAAATCAGAGCGGAATTGAGGTGAGATGTTGCTGATCATGACCATGGTGGTAAAGATGAGATAGCAATGAAAGTATTGTGTGGTCTTCTGCTAAGATTCCCAGAGTTTCTAGCCTTCAGAAAATGCCTATGGAGTTTTTCAGACCATTGTCATTTTGTAACACAGCATCATATAATTTCTGTGCTACAGTAGCCAAAGTTTTGTCTTTATTTTTCTAGTTAATTTTCTATTCACTACCATTGGTTTTTATGCCATCATTCTCCATTATAACTAAGAGCACTGTATAATGCTGAGTTTCTCCAAATCCCAGTCCTTCAAATTAAAGTGTTTTATTTAGGTTATCATCCAACTAAGCCATATGGAACAGAATTGAAGATGGCTCACGGTGTGGCACTGGGGTTAGCAGAAAAGCTCTAACTCATTCTGTTTAACAAAGTTGCTTAATAGCTATTCTTTCCAAGGAAAATTAATGATAGCTATCCACTCAGTGCTGCTCAGAAAGTCACTGGAACTTTATCTTTCTCTTGTATCTCACAAAACATACTTGGCTTATATTATTTTCAGTACTAAAATTGAATCTAGGGTTTTGTTTC
>PVKN010044883.1:0-10028 GCA_004027915.1 Capromys pilorides
ATCTGGATCCCAATAAAAGGAATCTAAACATAATCAGGCATATTTACTATAGGTCTTACCTGTTTGATTACCTGGGTTTTGGTATCTTCTAGGAAACAATAAATTTTCTGAGAGATTAGCACGTGTATAATGAAAGCATGAGCATTAGATAGAAATATTATAGGCAGTTAGACAGGGCCAGGCCCTCAAGGACAACATAGAAGACAAGATGACTTCACAACTACACACAGACACTCCTCCACCATGGGTAAACAAATACAGCTATATACTTCCCTAGGGATAAGCATCAGGGATTGATATTCTAAGTAGGTATCAATCACCTTGAAAGAGCCCAACTGAGTCACTAGCCCAACCCACAACAGGGAGAGACTGGATTTAATTTATTTTACCTGAGCAATGGTGTTTGTAATTCATTGGTTGACCATAGTTTTGTCCCACCTCATACCCACCTGAGTGAGTTCTCATGTCTTTTCCACAACCTTAAACCTACATCACCATGCGGTTTTCCTCTATAAAAGTCCCTGGAGGGGACATCTTACTGGGGACACCCACTGAGGGCCACATCCCCCCCCCTCCCCGTTCCTCTCTTGGGAAGGAACTTTCTTTCCCTCAATAAACATGTTCTGCTCATTAAAAAAATAAAGCCTACTGCAAAAGCATCCATGGCAGATGGTTCTATTCATGTAACACTCTTGAAGTGGCAGAATTATAGACATGACCAGAGTTGAGGGTGGTTGGGATGGAGAAAGAGAGAAGTGGGTATAAAAGAACAATGTCAGGAGCCCTTGCTCTCTTGCCTTGACTATAGGGGTGGATATCTGAGTGTGTGCAGGTGCTATCACTGCCTGAATAAATAGAACTCATACACCTACACAGACAGAGAAATGAGGATTTGTTGCAGGGACAACGCTGAGTAAGCTAGGTGGGTTGTGTCAGCGCCTGTACCCGGGTTGTGCTCCTGTACTGAAGTGTTGCAACGCTACCCCGAGGGCAAACAGTGCACTGGATCTCTCCTTATCAGTTCTTAAAACTGCATATGAGTCTGCAATTATCTTCAGATAAAAGGCTTGGTTTTAAAGAAAGAACACAAAAGCTCAAATACTCATCCACCCAACCATCCATTAATTAAACCCGAAGCTTCTGCTGGGTGCTTGGTCAGACCAAAGGCCCTGCAGAATGGTAAGTGCCAAGTGTCCAGAGGGTTCTGAGCAACAGAGAGAGGACACAGCTTCTGTTACATCCAGGGCATTGGTGAAGAATGACCATAGCTAACTCTCGGGTGGCACTTGGGCTGTGGGCTCTTAAAATGTGGCAGTTAGTTAACCAAGTAAAGTGCATGATCTCATCCTTATTTTGCAGAGGAGAAAACAGACTCAGAAAGTAAAAATGAACTTCTATGGCCTCTTTCTATTAAAGGCAGAAGGATGGAGTCCACAGCAGGCCATCTGGCTGAAGCTGGCCTTTCAGGTGATAACTACTTGATCTATCCTTATTTCTAGGATGAGTTTTGCAAATAAGGCGGTAGGTCACCTGCTTCTGTCTGATGCAGCAGAAAGCTGAGGATGGAGTTTCTTGGAGTAGGGTGGCTCTGTGCAGGGTCAGGCCTGTGCTGGGACCTCCTTCTGAATTTTGGAGGTGTCTCCCACTTGGCCAATACAGCCCAGCTTTCATCTCTGCTCTCAGAGGCCGGTACCTCTGGGAAAGTCGCCTGGGGCCTCAGATGGGTGATGATCTTCTATGGAAATTTTCCTACCCTCCTTGTGAGTGACATAATTTTTTTTTTTTTTTTTTTTTATGCTACTGGAGGTTGAACCCAGGAGCACTTTATCACTGGGGTATACTTTCAGCCCTTTTTATTTTATTTTCTAATTTTGAGATGAGGTCTCACTTTGTTTCCCTGAATGAACTTGAACTTGGACTCCTCCTCCTCAGCCTCCCAAGTGGGCGAGATGACAGGAATGCACCACCTTGCCTGTGTGTGTACATTGTCTAATATTTTTCACCTGATTCCTCCTCCGTATATAGCACTGTGCATTGTAGACAGTAAACGCTCACTCAGTGCTGAATTAATGTGGACGTATGGAGTTGACCGTGTAACACTGTTTATGACTTTGCATGTATCATCTTTGTCCACCCCCTCTCGTAGCTCTCCAACTCCTCCCGTGAAAATACTTTTTCTTGTGTGTGTGTCATATCCCATGGTGCCAAGTCTGATCCTTTATGATTTATGTGTTGATTAGACACATGATCTCACTGGACTTGGTTAAAAATGGAGGGATCTTTAGTGCTGAAATGATGATGACCAGGTCATGATTTGGGGTGCAGGAGAAACGTTTGCACGGAAGACTGTTTTCAGAGCCTGATTTCTCCCAGGCTTTGGGCAGGTGCCAGCGCGTATGGTTAGACTCTGCATAAAGAGACAGGTTAACTGCCCAGTTGTAGCCAGCATGGGTTGTGCAAAGCTCCTCACCCCAGTGAAGTCAGGATAACAATAGAGTAATAAAGTGGGTGATTCAGTCTCCGTCTTCCAGTGGAGCTGCTTTGGAGCGGAGTTTCCACAGATGGAGCGAGCCCCTAGGCTCTGGGAGGGGCTGCAGGTTTTGCCAAGGGAAGCATGTGGTTGTATCTCTAATAACAACTGTAACGCTAGCAGCTCACATTTTTGTTGGTGCTTATCCGTGCCAGCAATGGCGCAAAGCACCCGGTAAGCTTGGACCACCAAGCCTGTCGATGAAGCCATGAGCTTGAACATCGCTGTCCCATGTCACAGACACAGAAGGACAGGAGAGGTAGTGAGCTTGCTAAATGTCACGCCGGCAAGGAGGGAAGCTCAGTGAAAGCTGTGCTTCTCTGCGACCGAGGAGGCCTATCCTCTGCACAGCTCGGAGGACCTGTCCCCTTCCAGCTCCCCTGGTTGGACATCAAGGAGGATTGCACCTTCATTAGGTGCTCCGTGGGAAGTGCTCCAGCCGCCTGGGCCAAGTCTCGCTGCCGGCCTCCAGCTGCACAAGGCGGTTGTGTGCAGCTGCCTGTGTTCCTCACCGCGGTAACTGCTGGCGGGCCCCTCCTGCCCACATCCTTGGGATTTGTTTTATGTTTTCCTCAAAGGTTCCAGGTTGAGCATGACGCTGGCGCATAAATCTCAGTCAAGAAGGAGGGCCTGAGGGAGGACAGGTCAGGAACGAGCAAGCCCAAACACACATGGGAAGGGCTTGCGCCGAAGCGTCCCAGGCATCATCCGCCCTTCTCCAGCCCTGGGAGGAAGCATCTCCAGCGGCTTTTAGAAAAATAAAATAAATTAAATAAATGAAAGATCCCTGTCAGGTGTTGCTACTGGCTCACTCGTTTGTCAGAATCTTTTCAGACTGACTCAGGCTTCTAGACAGTTGCGGAATCGGTGCCCCAGCAGGGCGGGGTTCGGCAAATTGTGAGGTCCACACACCTCCCACCTGCACGACTCCTTTGAGTCTGGCTGCTGGAGTCCAAGCAGCGCTCCCCCTTCCCTCCTGCAACACTTGGAGGGCGAAGGGTAAAAAGGAAAGAAAGACTCGAACGCCGCTGAACTGGTCTGCGTACAGCGCAGCCCTGAACTACTAGCCAATTACTGGCTCATGGAAACAGCATGGAGTTCAGAGTTTGAGAAGCTGGTCAACAGTTGTAATGAACCGATCGCTTTCACATGCGTGGCCTGACTTTGTCCGTGGGTCACTTTCTGTTTCAGATTAGAATCCAATGTCCCATTACCGGAAAGATTCACTTTGATACCCAGTATAAAAGGGTAAACGGTACCCTCGATGGCTCTTTTTTTTTTGTAGCACTTGTCACCTTTTAATGCACCACATAATTTTATTGTCATCATGCTTATTGTTGACTGCCTGTCTGCTGTCCCAGTGAGATGAAGGATTTGTCTGTTTGCTTTATCAGTGTCTCCTAAGCAGCTAGAGCTGTCTCTGATTCCTGCAAACCCCTGGAAAATATTTACTGAATGGATGGTAGAAAAGTAAACGGGCAAACAGCATTTGCAAAAGGAGGTGGTTCAGAATGTGAGGTTCGAATCAACTCCTTACCCTGCCCCAGGCATTAGTTACCGAAGAACGTTGACCGGCCTGAGCTGGCAGATCTAGATGTGATGCTTCCGGGAGGTGAAGAGATTCTGGGCACTGGCAACACTCATGTGACAAGGAGAATGGAGAGGAGACCCAGGAGGCCTAGAGGCCCTTCAAGGCCGTGTCTTCCTTTGGGCATCTTGGCATCTTCTCGGTGATGCCAGCTTTGGTTGCTTTAGATGGTACTTTCCCCAGCACCTAGGAAAAGATGGTACCTGGGATATGTCCTCAGCTAGGCCAGGTCAAAATTAGCAGTTACAGGTCTTTCCCCGGAATCCATAATGTTGAAGACTTAGAGGCATGTACCAGAATAGGTTACGCTTCAATAACTAAACCAAAGATATTTTTGCTTGTAGCTGTCAATGCCAAGAATCTCTAACTTTAGATATGACTGGAACCAGCGGCTTCAGTGATATCAGCAGGTATCAGCTTCTTCCCATCCACTTGCTCCGCTGCCACACTGCCGCTTTCCTGCCCTGCCCTTTTTGTGTCTGCCTGACTGCTCTAACATGTCATGACTATGTGCAAGAAGTCTAGACTGAGAGTCAGCTTCCCTACCTGCTCAACAATGTCAAGTAACATTGGCTGTCGTTATGCCTCTCTCTCTGAGCCAGTCTTAGAGTCATAGAAAGAGAGTAAGCCAGCTGTCCATGCATCCCACCCCCAGAGCCACATCATGGCCTTTGGTGAAAACTAATACCTATAAAAGGGAAGAATGGACACTTCATAGGAAACATGACTAACTATTGCAGTCCAATAAAGGATGTCCAGGTGGAGCAGAGATGACAGAATGGTTCTATCCTAGACCACCCCTAGTGGACTGCCAGTGGCTCTCAGGAATGCCATGTTGAGAAGAGGACTGAGACTGTGGTAGGGAAAAAGAGTGTCATCATAGATTAGAAATGTCCACCATGTGCAAGGAAGCAGTTAAGTGTGCCAGGTATTTAATTTCCTTTCCTTGGGTATTACCCAGTGAAGTGACGAAGCTGAAACCTACAAAATGACAACTGTGCTAGGCTATAGTCAATTTTGAGATGTGCAGTGAGTTTAGTAATTAAAGTCCTTGTTGCTTTGTTATTTTACATGCCCAGTTGGGACACAGAGAAGGGTTCTAATTAATAAGGGCATATACTGCCATCATCCTCAAAAGGGTTCTGGGACAAGGTGGCATGTACCCCACCTGTGTTCATGGGCACCACTGGCAAGATGATCCAAAATGTGGCCCTGCTGCCTTGTAGCTCCCTACAATTCTCTCTTTATTCCTGGCTTGTCATTTGCAGAGAAGACGGGTTCAGGTACTTGTCACTGTACCCCATTGAAGAAGTTAGCAGGTATTTGGTTAGAAGATATTGGCACAGGCTGGCCAAGTGGATTAAAGCACTTGCAAGCAGGTACAGGGGTCTGGGGTTTGATCCCCAGGGCCTGTCGTGCCAGCCCCGTCCCTGGGGCGAGCTGAGATAGCAACTGAGACTGGGTGTGGTGCATGCCTATAATCCCAGCTCTTGGGAGAATGTAAAGAGGTGGATCGCTAGGAGTCTGATCTAGTAGTGAGACCCTGAACACCCTGTACACCCTTCAACCCTCCCTCCCCACAAAAAGATGATATTGGCACCACAATGGTAAGGCAAATGTGTTCTGTTCAGTGACTACAAGGGCATCCATTCACATGAAGGTACTCCTCAGCCGCCAATTGCAAGTGGAACAGTAATGCTGGCAGGTAGCAGACTTCAACTAATACTAAGCAATCTCTGTAGACAAGTACTATCACTAATAGTATCGGCATTTGCCAATAGAGAAGCCAAGTCTCAGTGAATTCAGGGACCCAAGGGGACAAGTGGTGGATCTGGCATTCAGATTAATGTTTGCTCCTTCTAGGGACGAGGCTTCCGGGATGGCCATGCACTGAGCTCACGGGAACAGAGTGGCCTGATTACACATGCAACCCCAGTGTGCTTTCACAGAGGAAGGAAAGACTAATGTGTGTCATTATGGACAACTTATACTTGCTCTTTTACATTCCCTGTGGTTAGAGTTGCCTCATGGGCTATTGAGCAACAGTATTGAACACAATGAGGATCCTCAGTGGCAAGACATTAGCTATGCAAATAACTCCATAGAAGGTCAAGGCATTCATTACTGAAAGGAATTGATCAAGTATTAATTCATTATAAGGAATTAAATGTCTGATGATATTTGTATTCTTTTCAGTAAATAGCACTCAAGCCTTGCCTCCATTTTTATGACTCTTGTCTGTCATCCTGTTGGCTGCAAGACCCAAAGCTAACACCATTTATGTACTATGTAGGCCTTCTAGGATAGTTCCAATTTTGTGAAATATTTTTTTTAAATTTCTAGTAAAAGTCACTTTGCATGATAGCAATTAAATGAGGTTTAAGTTTTGTACTTTTGTAAGAATTTTTATACAAATTCCGAGACCAGAAAAATTCAGTTTGCTGTTTTCTTTGCTTGTGAGATATGTGTGTGTGTGTGTGTGTGTGTGTGTGTGTTCGTATCAAAGTGCATTCTTATATTGTTATACTTATGAGCAGAGCTGGGTTTCCAAAGGCTTAGCAGACTATTGGAAAGTTTTCCTTCTCTAATTTTTCATGGAGATATTCTTCTGCCAAGTAAATGGAGGGTCTATGGTATTAGGGGTGCGGTTATTTCCCAACTAAGTTTTCTAATATCTTTCCAGAGCTTTGCTTTCAAGTTCAGCGTCTTTATTTGTATTTGAGGGGTCAGATTTGGCTGAGGATGGCTCTGCTTTTGCCCGTGGGCTAGCCTTAAACATGAAAAGCCAGCCCAGTGGGTCAGCATCACAGGGACTTTAGGAATTTGGATATGGAATTAAAATTCTGTGTTATATTTCAGAAATAAAAGAATGTAGAAGACTCATAGCAAAGAAAGCCTCCGGTTCCCTCCCTAACCAGGAATGTCTGGCAAAGGAGATTCTGAAGGTGCTGCCCTCAAATCTTCCTTCATAGCTGAATTGGGGATCATGATCCTGAGACATAGTCAGGCAATTTTAACCGAGGATAGTCCTTTCCTGGTGGGTGAGGCCCACCTTTTTCATGCCTCTGAGGTCTGGTGTCATGAGGACAGAGGTCATGGTAAGGTTTCTTCCTCAGACATAAATGAGAAGTGGAGAGAGGTAGAGCAGTCCTTTATTGCTTGGCATGGGAGAGCTGCTGAAGAGGAGCAAGCACCCTCAGAGCAAGAGTTAGCGAGACCAAGAATCTATAGGGTTGGAGTGGAGGTTGCATGGGTGGTACTGTGTCGTAACAGCTGCTGACTGGGGAAGGCCTGGTGCACCCGAAAAATGCTAGAGGAAGTTGAGGTTAACCAGGGGGAAGAAGATGCAAGTTGTGTTAGGATCCCCATGCAATGACGGCTCACCACCATGATGACTCAACTGTCTTTTGTGTGAGCACAGACTCATCAGTCATTTGATGGTGAAATTTCTTAGGAAGAGGGCAAATCTGCACACGATTGATCAATTCTCACTTGGCCTTATAGGAAATGAGTAATAGCTGGAGAGCATCTAGGAAGACCCCTGCACTGGGATCATCTTCCTAGGACCCCCCCGCCCAACCAACATAAAATGGATTAAGAAGAATGAGTCTGCCTTGAAAAAACCCAAGTCAAATAGGAGTTGTATAATTACAAATTATAAAAGCAACTGAAGCACTTGAGAATAGTATAGTTAAGGTGAAACTGGATCATGTTCATAGGAGCCATTATGAATTTGTACCTTGAGCTGGTGGGATAGCTCAGCAGATTAAGTGCCTGCTTAGGCAAGAGCAGGGACCAGGCTTTGATACCCGGCACCAATGCCACTGGCCCAGGCCCCAGGTGCACTGAGCTGGCCATCAACACTGGGAGTGCTTGGAAGGCTGAAACAGGAGGATCTCTGTGAGTCTCAGCTGCTGTAGTGAGACAGTCTCAGTTACTCTTCTCTCCTTGCTGGGACAAATACCCGACATCCAAAATGACAGGAGGCCATCTCACAGTTAATGGAGGTTTCAGTCCATACTCAGCTGGCTCCAAGGTAGAGCGGCCCATGGCAGAGAGCAGCCATTCATGGCCACAACAGCAAAGAGCAGAGCACAAAAGGAATAGCAGCAGCTCAGGCAGCTAGCTAGCCTCTCTCCCCTCCTTACGTTGTAATGCAGTGTATCTACCCGAGGGCACTCACACCTATGATCCCAGCATTGAGTCAGGCATCAATCTCAAGCTCCAGAAGCCACACCACAATTGCATGAGGCTTTGGTGGCAGGGGAGACAACTAGACACAAATGATAACAGAGACCCTATATCAAATATATCTCTATCTCTATCTATCTATCTATCTATCTATCTATCTATCTATCTATCTATCTACCATCTTTAATTCTTGGCTTTACTTTCCTTCCTGTTGTCTTTCTCAGGTAGGCTCTTTCCAGGAAGTCAGATAACTATCAACAGCTCAAAACCACACTCTAACAATTCAGCAGCCCCAAAGTAAAAATTAGTCTTCTGTCCCAATTGTCACAGCAAAAATTTCAAGATGACCCGTTCTCATTAGTTTGATTTGGGTCTTCTTTTGACTCATAGAAATGAATGATGGAGTCAGCTTTACTTAATCCATATGGCTAGGCTACAGTTCATGGGGGAAGAACACTACAGAGGGGTGTGATTATGCGTGAATAATCTGGAAACTGGAGAACAAGAATACTGTATATTTGGGTAACTGAAAGAAATTGATTGTATCGTGAGACTGAAGCATTTTCTATGTTTGTGATAGGACATGGAGTCTGTGGTAGATGAAAAAAAAATAGAAGGACCGAAGTCATTGGTTTAACTGTTCAGACCACTGGCTGACAACAGTAACAATGTTCTTCACCGAGACCTCCCTTGGATATTGCGGAAGCACATAGCGAGGTCCCGAACTGAAATAAGCACCCGACAGTTAAGCATTTATAGATATATCATGAGACTGAGGAAACAATATGACTCTTCTGTGTTTTATTGTGTGATAAGAGAACTTGTTCCTGATAACAGAACTATAGATACCATAGAGTGTATGGAATGTAATCACAGCTCTGTTAAAATAATACAGCAAAGGCAATGTATAAATCGAGAAAAAGAGAAGGATAATGATCATTGTGGGAGCAACTACCAGTGGGCGGTGGGATTCAGAGGGCTGAGTATCAATTTTTTTTTTTTTTCGTCTTTTTGAGACAGGGTCTCACTATGCAGTTCAGGCTGGCCTTGAGCTCACTTTTGTAGCTCAGGCTGATCTCGAACTTGCACTGATCCTCCTGCCTCAGATTTTCAAATTTTTATTTCTATTGATGATACAAATTTTTTATGGGCAAGCAGATCTTAAAAAGGGAAAATCATATTTGTTCAATCATGACGGAGGAATCTTGAACAAGTGAAGAGCAGAGCTCCTCAGCCTGCACGAAGAAGGTTGCTCACTGGAAAGGGCATACCGTTTATGAATTCACTAGGGGAAGAAGGGTGTTAGGCTCTGCTAGAGCGCCAGGATGCTCAGTCAGGGGAAATTTGTCTTTTGAATCAGCTTTAGAAGGGGAGGGGCCATACCCATGAGGCTAGGCAGTGACGGGAGTAAGGGAGTTGACCAGAAGGCCTGGAATGGGATGGTTCTTACACCAAATAGAACTGCATCAAAGTAGATGTGATGAGGTTGGGGAAAAGGGGACCGCTGTGAACAAAGGTGCTCAAATTGCGACTCCTCCAGCTTGGAGGCTTTATATGACTATTGTGAAAATGCAATGACCAACATTCAAACAAAGATTCAAAAATTAAATAGAGCATCTAGGGCTGGGGAGATAGCTCAGTAGAATAAGGGCCTGCCTGGCAAGAGCAGGGTCCTGAGTTCAATCCCTGGTACTATAGGACAGAAAAAAAAAAAAGTAG
>PVKN010044884.1:0-10030 GCA_004027915.1 Capromys pilorides
CTCCCAATGTCCCTGCCAATCTACCCTGTGACCTGGTGATCTAGCCATTGCCCAGGACCTGGGAGAGCTCTAAGGAGGACTGGAGCTAGAGGGGGCTTCGGACAGTGCCTCTCCCACAGAGCTTGCACACCCTTCTCAACACTCTCTCACCCCTCCTCATATCAACACCCAGAGGTGAGACCCCCCTCTCCAGATATGTCTGCACAGCCCACAGAGGTGGGGAGGAGGAGTCAGCCCCACCTGGAGGCAGGGCAATGCCACTGGGACCATATCTAGGGGGCTCTGGCCAAGTGGTACATCACCCTGCCTTTCTCAGCATGTTGATGAGCAGGGCTTTTGCACAGCAATAAGCAGAAGCAGGGAGGCAAGAGCAAAGTTGCCCCCAGCTGCAGGAGGGACATTTCCTCCTCACCTCAGAGGTGGCTGCATTGCAGCCTGCTGGCTGCTGCAAGCTCTGGAGAAGTGCTTTGTGCCACTGGCCCCCAAATCTTTGTCATCTTACTCTGTCCACCAGGACATGGACCTCCCTTCTTCCAGCGTGTAGACACTGTACACTGCACATCTGTCCCCATGCTAGGCGATCTGGGTCATCCAAAGCAGATGACCCTTCTGTTGTACCAGTAGGTCAGCAGCCCAGCACTTTCACCTATCTTCATCCCATACCTTACTTCATCCGCCACATAAGAAGGGTGAAAACAGGGCAGTAATGCATTAGCAGGAACCACGTGTGGTGGCGCACATCTGGGGGCAGAGGCAGGAGAATCATGCATTTGAACCCAGCCTTGGCAATTCAATGGCTTAGCCAGACTCTACCTCAGAATTTTAAAAAGGTTAACAGAGGGAGACCTCATTCATAAAACTTCTTACAGTACATTGTTATATAGTTATTCAATCTTATTAGTCATTGTCAATCTCTTACTGGGCCTAATTTCTGATTAGACTTTAACCTAGTTCTGTCTGAATAAGAAAAATAGCATGCATAGGGCTCAGTGCTATTCATAGCCTCGGGCACCCACTGTGGGACTTGGAAGGGTGCCGGGTGAGCAAACAGACTTCAGTGAGCACTGTCAGTCTGCCGGTGCACCTCCTTTTGTGCCAGGAAAACACACTTTAGGCCTGTAGGGTGTGGTGAGGAGTACACAGTGCACCTTGTCCTCAAGCATGGCTTACAGCCCCAAGTTTAGGAATGTGTGCTGTGAACACACTGCCTCTGGCTCCTATGGCCAAAGTTGGGGCTGTGCCACCCATTGCGGGGCACAAGCAGATACCTCACTCTGGTAGCCTAGGAGAGAATTTTCCAGCACCTCTTGCTTGCACTGTTAGAATAAGAAAAGGTGGCTCTGTTTTGTACTTCTGGCTTCCTTTCTCGGTTTCACATGGAATGATTTTTGCCATGGCAGAGATTTCTTTGATAAAGCACCAGGCTGGGGACTTGTGGGACGAGGAGGGCTGGGAAGATGGAGGGTGTGGCAGAGGCAGCTTCATTGGGAGGTGAAATTGACTCCTCTACTTCTCTTGCTGGTTAGATCGTGCCCACAGCACCGAGATGCATCTTCAGAAGCTCCTTGAGATCAGCCTCGGCCACTCTTTCCTTCCTCCCCTTCCCCCAACCCCCTAGGTCCTTTGGTGAGATACAGACTCTTAACTGGGCCTATCACAGTGCTGGTGACCATTTTAATAAAGAATCTTGCGAGCTCTGGAGACTCCCTCTGTAGTACTTGCCATCTCAGGCAGTAACCAAGATGGGATGCAATGCTTCCTTTGCCCATTTACAAAGGCAGAAAGAGAGGCCCAGGAGACAGGGGAACCAAGTTAATCAGTGCTGGCTGAGTCTGAAAGCATAGTGGTGCTGTGCCCTCTGCCTGCGCCTCAGGTACTTGGAAGGGGAGGGTGAGGGGTGGCACAGGATCTAGGGATTTAAGGAGCGGGGACTAGCTTGGAGGCAGGGGCCTGGCTTTAACCTTTCTGCCATGTGGCCTAAAGAGGGCCCTGTTTCCTGAGCTTAGTGGCCCTGTACACTTGGAGTCACAGCCCTGAGATCCAAATGCAGGTTGAGGACCTCCAAGTTAGGAAAGTGACGTTATTCCTCTGAGCCTTAGTTGCAACCTCTGTGAGTTGGGCTAGCTACTTCTGCCAATGAGATGGAGTAAGGCTGTGCACTGAACCCAGCAGGGTACCCAGTAACATGCAGAGCCCAGGACATGCTGTCAGCATGCTCCTGAGAGCACTGCTTGGCTATAGATGGCTCTGTTGGTGGGAAGCCCTACACTTGGCTTCCTACAGGGTCCCCTGGAACAGGGACTTCCACAGTGTGGTCCTGAGGTGGGCAGTATATGGAGCTCAGACAGTTGTCAGCCACTGTCACAGCAGTGAGCACTTCAGTTAGCACCCTCTGGGTTTAGCATACCTTGCTCTTCTGGGGTTCTAGCTTCTTTTTTTCTCATAAGATGCAAATGGTTGAAAAAGATGTGGTATTTTTATACAATGGAATATTACTCAGCTATAAAGAATGATAAACTGGAAGACTTCATATATAAGTGGATATATCTTGAAGATATATACATAAGTGAAATAAACCAGACCTACATATATAAATATCATATAGTCTCTCCAGTGTAAGAACTCAAAAAAAAAAGAAATAAAAATGGAAAGGCATAACATAGCTGAATGGAAACCAAGGACATAAGAGTTAAACAATGAAGTGACTGCAAACAGAAAAGAAAGGAAACATGGCAGGAGCAAAACCATGCACTTATATACACAGGATGAATTAGAAAATGGTCCTAAGAACCTCCAAAAAGTTTTTCACACTGAGGATAGCAATGTGTAACACTAAAACTGTGCTTGGAATGCCTGTCATTCTGATATTTTAGATGTGTGCTGCTTCTAATGTAATTTCAGTTACTGTTATACTCTCTCAAGTAAATGATTGGTTTACAAGAAAACAAAAAAAAAAGTATTAAATGAGAGTAAGAGACTAAGAAAAATGCCACAGGATTAACTGGCTGCAATTTTGTATATACTTAGATTTCTAAATTTCTGTTTGAAAATGTGTAACTACTTTTATCATACTCCATAGAGATTTATTAGAATGTCAATGATTGATAGAAAATACCACTTCCATGTTAAGTCTAAGGCATTTAATATTCAGAAAGACGGTGATGTTAAGCTCAAGTACCTGTGTTAGTAATAGTGTCATGAAGCTTCTCTTCTGGAGGGTTAAATTTACAGACGAAAAGTTAGAGAAAAAGAAGGGCTACAAGGATTGCTGATATTTTGGCCCTAGCCCTTCAAGGTCAGTGAGGATTCAGGACACAAGAGAACCTATGCTGCAACATCCAATAACTCGGGGTTTCACAAATTTTCTGTTCAAGGAGATTATAGGGTCACAGAGGAAAGGGATTGACAATGTATAGTTTGCCTAAGGAGAGTCACCTAGAGGGAAAACATTCTCTTAGACTTTCACAGAGAGCAAATTGATCAAGCAATGGCCATGACTCATCCAGACGGCTGACACTGACAACAGTTCTACAAAGCACTGCACATGGTTTCAAAGTAAATCCTGAGGTGATTTGACTGTTGTTGGAATATACAAAAGTTACATGTTTTGTTATACAGATCTTGCTTTAACTTGCCCTTAACTGCCCAGCAGAAAAGTTTAACCATGGGGCATAAAATGTAAAGCTAGATTAGTATGCTGAGATGTAAAAGGCTTAACAGCTTCTGACATTGCCAGTTCTGCCAATAACCCACTGAGATTATGGAATACTGGACTATGTATACAACTGTTTTATTTTAGTACAATGTGAAGAAATTTTTTGTACCAATAATGATTAGAAAAATTATCATGTCTACATCCTATGCTCTGTATAACTACTGTGAGGACAATAATATGCATTGTATCAGTTATTGGGAATGTACTACTAATGTGTTTTGAAACTATCGTATTGTTATTTCTTATTAAAAGCAATAAAAAAGATGTTTTCAAGTGTGTTTTGGAAAACACAGAGGCTCAGAACTTGGGTTTCAGTCCCAGGTTTGTAAACCATAGAAAGATAAGAGACTGTTACTGGAACTCAGTAGCAGGCGCCTGCTCATCAAAGTTTTCCCTTAATCCCCATGTTTGGAAACAGGCCCAGCAGTTTTCGGCCAAGAGGCCTGGGCATTTGCTCTCCTGAGTGTCTGTCCTACAAGAAGGCAGCTCTCTAACAGGAAAAGCTCCTGCCCTGAGCTTCATTAAGGTGAAAGCTCTAAATTTAGCCCTGCAGGAAGGGCTGCCAGTTTTGCTTCAACCAGTTGATGAATGGCTCCATGACATCTGGCAGCAACTCTCAGAGTAAATAAGATTTAAATAAAGCACCTTATCATTTCTCCATATCAGATCTGAACGTTGCTAAACATAAAGTGCTGTGGAAGCCAATGCTTTTAAATGAAGGCAGTACTTCCTTGGCCCCTCAATAATTAATGGGTAGTGGACCTGAAGCTGGTAACTGATGCTGAGAGTGTGGGTCAAAGGCAGTGTGTGCCCAAGCCCGAGCCAGAACCCTAGGAGTGGAATCCTCTGCATGAACAGGTTCTCAGGAGAAAGGAACTCTGGTCTTCCAGAAGCTGCAGTGTAGAAAATGCCACCAGAGTACAATAATACAGTGGAGTTGTATCCTGATGAACTCATCATAAACTGGAATATTGTCCTCAAAATACATTTGATACATCTAACCTACCAAGTATTTAACTGAGCCCCATTGGCCTTATCCCAGCTCAGAACACATACGGAGCCTATGCTGGGCAGAGTCTTCAAACACAAGGCCTTTTACAGGAAGTCCTTTTGACTGTCTTCCTGGCCAAGTGGAGAGTGAGTAGTGAATGCATAGTGGTGATAGTGAATATGGAGTTGGAATGGCTGCATGGGTTCAATTTCACAACTCTGAAAGGTTGGAAAACAAAACCTCCTAAATAGAACCATTGCATATCAAGAGCTGTTGATTATGTACAGGGCAGAGACTGACACTGAAAATCTTACAAGCTGCAAGGTCTTGCTAGGACCTGGGCCACAAGGCCCCTGCAGAGCCGTGCAGAAATCAGCCGTGAGGAGAGGTGGAAGCGGTCACTTCCCCGGACTGGTCAGCATTCTACCACATTTCTAACATCAGTGTAGTCTGTGTGTGCTCACTGAATGTCAGCCCTGAGGATAGCACCTAAGGTTATGTCAGGGTCAGTGAGGGAGAGCAAGTCTTTGACCCTCAGAATCCACTGATCACCAAGTCCCCTATCCCCCTATTGTGTGAAATCTCCCAGAGTTACTTCATTCCATTTTCCAGTTGGACAGGTACTTCTGAGTGGCCCCTTCGAGGGGCTGTGATCCATCAGCCTGACTGTGATCTGAAGCAGGGTAGCTGTTTGGGCAGGAAGTTACCTTGGTGCTCCCAGAGCTGTGCATGGTGACACTTTGTAAGCATAGTGTGCCCTTCGCATTTGTAGGCCTAGCTGTGATCCAGGGGAGTGTCTCGGGAGAGGAGCCTTGTTCCTGTGCAGCCTGCTGCTCGCAGGATGGAGGAGAAGCTCCTCTTCTCCTTAGAATGGCATTTGCTCACCAGATGACATTGCTTCATGAGACCAGAATGAGGGTCTTGTAAGTCCAGCTGGAAGGACCCAAGGCTGCTGTGAGGTAAACAGAGTTCTCCAGCCCTCATGAGAACTGTTAACAGGCACTGGCTGGTCACTGGGTGAGCTCAGGGACATCAGGCAGCAGGGTGCCAGGGCTGGAAAACTTGCCTGAGTGGCTGTAGGAGGCAGCTGGGGCAGTGCAAGTGGTAGATTTAAAAAATACAACTGAAGGACAGAGTGACACTCTTGAGACTATTCTGTAGGCTTTGGAGGCTGGGCTTAGCCTCTTTGAGGCAACATGTCTTTGAGCCATCAGCAGCATGTTGCTCCAGACTCTGCCAGTGCTGTGTTGACCAATCTCTTCCACATTCACAAACCCCACTGCTCCCTGTGAAAGTGGGGAAGTAATTCCTGCCTCAGCACACTGAGAATCTGCCAAGACTGTGATCTACCTGAACTGCATGGTCAATGCTCATTCTTTGCAGACTCTTCATGTGTGCAGAGGCTTTGGGGTGCTGAGGCTGGAACAGCAGCAGAATGCTTATTCCCGTCTTCTTTTAGATGTGGCAACAATAGGACATGACCTCTGAAAAATCCCTGTTAGAGCATGACAACTGCCCAGCCTGAGGTGTGATGAGCCTGTGATGGTCTCAATCCGATGAACCCCTCTTTCACCATAGGGCTTGACTTCTTCCCATGACAGGGGTTGGTGCTTCCTTCCTTCTCTCTGCCCAGTGCCCTGAGCATTCCTCCTCTTTAGCAGCACATGGACTAGGACATCCAGAGGGGAGCCCCATATTGCATCATCTCCCCACAGGAGATGAGGACAGAAGGTCTTGCCATTTAAAACACAAGTTGTGTTTTCTTGCATCTGTTGTTTGGACAGTTAGGGGTATAGATAGCTAGGATACTGAAAATTTGCTAATGTTCTAGTGATACTTTAAAATATTTTTATGTCCACTTTATTGAAAACTAATTATTACATAATCAAACACATCCTTTAAAGTCATACGGTTGGATGGGTTTACCTGTTGTGTACACCTTGAAAATCATTCTCCCAAGCAGGAAGCAAAGTGCCTCATGAACCCAGGGGACACCCGTGACCATTAGCAGCCAGCCCTTCCCTGCCCAGCTCCAGGTAACTTCTGGTAAGCTCTTTGTGACTATGAGTTAGTGCCTACTTTATTTAAATGTAACAATACTCATCCTTTCCCAAGGGCTTTTTTCATTCAGCATGACTTTTCTATTGTGGCAAATTATACATAGCAAGAATACATTTTTAAGTTTTTAACTTTTTAGTAACAGTTCAGGAGCAAAATGTATGTTCACATTATTTTCAATCTTTAACACACATACCTGAAACTTTATCTCCCAGATTGTAATTTTATACCCATCAACACTGACTCCATTCTTGTTCTTTTAGCCCATGGGAACTACCATTCAACTTTCCATTTCACCATGAACTTGACAACTCTAGACAGCTCATTTACCCTCCTTTCTGTTTCCCATGTCTGAAAACTTGACTACTGCAGGCAGCACATTTAAGTAGAATCACATCTGTTCTCTGGAGTCTGGCCTTCCTTTAGTGAAGTGTCCTCAGGGCCCATCTTGCTGTGACACATGTCAGAACCCCTGCTCCAAGGGCTGAGCCTGTTTCAGTGGACTTGTGGACTCTGTCCTGTTTGTACACTCTCTGTCAGTGGACATGTGGGCTGCCTCCACCTTTTGGCTGCTGTGAGTCATGTGTGTGGTACAGACATCTCTTCTAGCTTGTGCTTTGAGTTCTTCTTCATAGATATATTGTAGCTCTCTGGTTAATTTTGTCAGCTCTTCCATACTGTTCCCACAGTGCACCATTTTACCTTTCAAACAGCTCCTCAGTGGACCACTGCTCTTCCTGCTCATCTTTTCAGTTTCCACAAATACATGGTTTGCTTTCCCCTTCCCATGGCCTGGGTGATGATGATCTTCTTCATATCTGAGCTTCTACCTTTCTGGTCCTTTCAGTCTAATTTTATTGTTGGAGAATTGCTCAGGCCTGATAATCTCAAATAAAACTGTGTTAGTTCTTGTTGTGTCCTACCTGTCTTTCTAGCTGCAGTTATTATGCAATTTATCAGTACCCTGTTAGCAGTACTACTGTCTACATTCTGTAAACTCCCCTATTACATCCCTCCACAGTCCTCGTCAATGTACTGTACATCCTGTGTGTGTGCACCGAGTAGAGTGTAGAACAGCCTACCCTGCTGACAATGTATGTGACCAGCCTTCTGCTGCTCTGGTCTGACTTTCTGCCAGCTTATTTATTATATCTTCAGTGCACCCTAGCAGTGACCTGTGAAAATTCTTTACCCATTTATGTCTTGTAAGGAGAACTTATCCGTGTGGCAAGTCACTCACATCATAGCCTCTGAGCCTGTAGTGTAAGGCTTCAGCCACATGCACCATCTGTGAAGACTCTCCTCCTAGCTGTGCATGGTAGTACATGCCTGTGATCCTAGCATCTGCGGTGCTGAGACAGGTTCCAGGCTTAAAGCCAGTCTGGACTATGTAGTGAGACTGTGTTTTGAGATTCTGGTGAGCCATGATAAAAGAACCTGGAGAGGCATAAGAGATTTGGTGGTGAAGAAGTAGGAATCTAGGTGAGAAGAGAGGTCACAGAAGGAGAAGGCTAGGGAGAGGCCAGGGAGAGGGACTGAAGGCAGACAGAACCATTGACATCAGCTCTGTGTTAACTGCCAGGCTGGATTGCTGTGTCCCTGCAGATGGTGGCTGAGATGCAGTCCCTCATCTCTTTGCTTCATGCCATTCAGGTCCTGGCTTCCTGTGAGCTTGTTGAAGTGGAGGCTCCACTCCAAGCCCACTTACACCTATGGCCATGGGAGTAGATTCTTATCAGCTGCCTCTGCCAGGCCCTGTCGCTATAAGCAACCAAGGCATGGGTACTGTGAAATTCTAGGTCAGGGCTGGGCACACCTAAGTGTTCAGTGTGGTCCAGCAGTGTGGAGAGGTAGCTTGCAGAATTACCCTTTCCTTGTCACTGTGTACCTTTCTTCTGGGGTCAGGGAAGCATAAGGTGGCCTTGACAGCCACTTGATATACTTCGTGAGTACTGTCTATTGGAATACTTGTGTATTCAGGAAGACCAGTGTGTTGTGACTGTAAGTGACAGAACTATCAGAAGGTCTCTATTAGCCCACTGAATTTTTAAAGCACTCTTTAAAAGCATTACCAAGTCTGTGATCATGTTATTTGCATACTTTTAACACCATTTTGAGATCCCACCCTGTAGATGGGGGACCTAAGGTCCATGAGGCTCTCGTGGTGCTCAGTCTGTATTACAGGACTTCTCCTTATGGCTGTGGTTCTTCTCTAGACAGTAGATGGAAGGAGAGCTGCAGGATCTCAAGCACACCCATACTAGAATGTGTACATCTTGTGTCTGTGGCCCTAGAGCTATGCTCTTGTCATTCTGAAGCCTCCAAGGGAGGGCTCTTAGAGCCATGGCACAGCCCCCAGAGGAGCCCAGGCCCAGCTTTGTGTAAGTGAAACATCCCCTCTTGCTGACCTCTGCAGCTGGCCTTTGGGGTCTGTGTTTGCCAAACACCTGCTAATGCCTCACCCTAAACACAGCTGCCCTCCAGAGTGCCTCCTGGGCCTAAGTCCTCCCCCATCCTGCACCCTGGACCTACTGAGGAGCAGGTGTTGACTGCCCCCAGCACCTATGACTGAGCCACTGTGGGGAGAGCGAGGGCATGGGCCAGGTGAGTTATCTTGAAGCTCAGAGAGTAGCTGGCTGTCTTGGCCTGAATGGTGCCTTCTGAAAGTTCCTGCTCACTTTAGGAACATCTTCTGTGGATGTAACTCATTACATGGTCTGCAGATATAACACATTGTGGTACATGATAGCAGTTGCTCTGAATTTAGGATTCATGACTGGAATCTGTGTAAGAAGATGAGCAGAGAAACTATGTGAAGGGGATGCAGTCATGGGAGGGATGCTGCCTAGAAGACGCTGGAGAAGTGAGAAGGACCCTCCCTGGCTCACCCTTTTTGGGGTGAGGGTGGCTTGGTTTTTGACGAGGCCTCCAGAGCTATGAAACAGAGGCATGCTTGTTTTAAGCCACTGAGCTTGAGGTAATTCATTATAGCAGCCACAGGAAACAAATATGCTGGCTGGCTGGTAGACAAGGGGGGACCATGTTTGATCAGGAACCAGAGCACCAGGGCCCTGCAGAGCTCTATGCAGAGGTCAGAGTGGACAAACCAGGAGCCCAAGAAGGCACAGGGTAGACAGAGAATGGCACTAGAATTGTGCTATTCAGATCATGCTGGACAAACTTCTGTGTCCGTCCCACTGTTAATGCCTGTCATGTACCGGCACCGTGCAAGTCTTTCCATCATTTCCCTCCATTTTTGTAGGGAC
>PVKN010044885.1:0-10036 GCA_004027915.1 Capromys pilorides
TGAAGGAGATGATTTTATTATCTACATTAATCAAATTAATCAATTCACCAAGTGCACTGCAGCATAAAATTTTCCTAAGTTATTTTCATAGCCAAATCCCTCATGTTCAAATCAGTTGAAAGTATTCTAGCATAATTTATAGATTCAACCAAATTTGTAGAACTTTACTCATGGCCAATTATAAAGAAAGTTACCTAGAAATTACCCTAGTGTTAGAGTACACTACACAACCTTGCAGGGTGGACAACATGATAATTAACCATGGACTACCCTGGTCCCTTAGTGTCAGAAGTTGATGACCACCGCAAAGACCCCATGCAGAAATAATCTTACTCTACCACTCTCATGGCACTTTTCTCATAAATTTTTATTAGAAGTATTGTTTGTATTACTAAGCTCTTTACTAAGAAGTAAAAATTAACTGGGTTATTGAAGTAGGATACTGTAATTCTTTAAGAAAAAGTAGTGCAGTGGAATTGCCAAAAAGTTGAACAATAAGGTCTGGCAGGGCCAGCAATAATAATGACCAAAATCAGGTACAGAACTATGTTGGAGGCTGTGCAAATCACTGCTGCTGCTGCTAGTTGCTACAGATAGTACTTAATCTCAACTCTGGCCTATGTCTTACCAGCTGTACTGGTTACTGATAAACTCAGACTTGTGAGAACAATGACCTGAGAGACTTCACCTCATTGCTTAATCTTTCTATCAAAGAGCCAGTGGAATAGCTCAGCAGACTAAACACCTGCTTAGGTAAGTACAGGGTTTAGGGTTCGATCCATGATATCACGTGCTTCACTGACCCAGGTGCTGGGTTAGCTGAGCTGGTCATCAAGTCCCAATGTGGTGATGCATGCCTGTAATCCCCGCACTGCAGAGGCTGGGATCAGGAGGATCACTAAGAGTCTAAGCCATGTAGTGAGACCCTGTACCAGGTAGATAGATAGATAGATAGATAGATAGATAGATAGATAGATAGATAGATAGATAAAACCTTTCTACCCAGAGCAATTATATTTGGTAGACCAGGACCACATGACATAGGCATCCCTCAGGTAACAAAGTTGGCTATGGAAGCATTTGGAATACTCAGATTCTGAAGTAATAAACAGATCCTACATTCCAAGACATGAAATTAAAGATTCCCAGATCATAGAGTTTGCATTCCAAGGGGCCAAAAGATATAACACCTATTATATTAGCAATGTTTTATCATTCCCTACCAGATAAATAAGAATGATGGCAAGGCATCTCATACCATATTTTTTGTTTCTCAGTAATAATTAGTTGCATGAAAATAATGCTGGCATAAATATTTCCTAGGAAGAACTAATATGTGATTAATTTGAATAATACAATCTTCACTTCATTGAGTACTCTGACAATACAGTCAAAGAAACTGTATGCACATAAAAATATTGAGCACCTGAGGCCAATCATTCTTTTTAATTTGACAGCATTCAGTCTAAGTTTCTCTCATTATCTGGGAGTCATTCTCAGCTCAGATAAAATGCACAATAGTCAGCCTGTGCTTATTTTGTTTTCTTCTATTCAGCTTTTCTTAATATCTAGAAGTTCCTATGATTGTGATAGATATGAATCATATTATGGTCTTTAAGCTGAATATAATTTCTCAGAAACTAATATTTCAACCAAGAAATTTTAGCCTCAAAGTAAATACTTCAGTTATTTTTCCCAGAAAAGAAGGCATATTCAGAGTAAATGCAAATTTTGTCCCCGCAAAACTAAATTTTTAAAAACTCTAGTACTTAATCTCAATGCTTAATTCTAGTACTTAATTCTAGTACTTAATCTCAACGCTGGTCTATTGAGTACAAAGGAAATATTGTACAATTGAGGAATAAATGCCAGTTAGAGCCACCTATAGATGGGTAAATTTAAATAAACAACTATCACATGCATACAGACACGTAGCTCAAGCAAAATTTATATCTATATTGCATCTAGAGAACTAGTTCTTTACAGAACTTCTCCCATCAGATTCACTCAATCCAGTACTGACATTGTAAGGCTCTCAGAGATCTTCGAGTCCAGTGTGGCCTTTCTCAAAACTTCTAGCTCAGTAGAGAAAATGGTTCTAACTTGAATCCACTCAGAAGAATTGTCCAAAATCTTTTTAGCAGCTAAATTTGGAAGCTTACTACATGGTCATAAATTCTGAACATTAGAACTTTAACAGATCTTTCCCAACAGGTTTTGGGTTAACACGTGCCAATCTAAAACCCAAAACCTTCCTTGGAAAGAGTAAGAGGGTAAGAACCAAAGCAAGTAAGTCACAAAGTTGGCATTGAAAGTTAATACTGTACTCATATCAGCATTAAGTATTCTGAAGAAAATAAGAGGAAGTATTACTGACCTTAAGTGTATATGCATTTCTTCAGAAGACAAAAAGATTGCAGAAAATTTCATCAAACTCAATTAAACAATAAATAAATGGCACTAGCCAAAATAATGCATGAGATAAGCAAACACATTACCAAAGTACTACAAGCATGGGATATGTCTTTTTTCTTCCTGGTGAAGGTCATACCTGAAGATTTAGGAAAGCCTGCTGCTTATTAAACAGATACAATCAAAGACCAAGTTTCCAGACTATGATTTATGGCTCCAAAATCTAAGGCTACTGCCAGGTAAGGAGCATATCCAAGGAAAAACAAAAAGAAAGTGCAATATAATTCTGAGGATTTCAGTAACCAGGAAAGATGAAGACAAATACCTCAATGCTATCATAGGGAAATACAGCCAAACCAAAGAAAGAAAATTAGCTAACATAGACTCCCTCCAAAAGAAAGCAGCAAGAAAAGAGCTCAGGAAAGAGATTATCTGAATGTTAGTTTCCCAGAACTTCCATAACAGATTACCACAAACTGGATGGTTTTAAAATAAGCAAAATATGATCCAAGCATGGTGTCTTATGCCCAGAATTTCAGCACTCTGGGAAGATGAGACAGAAGAATTGCAAGTTTGGTCCAAGCCTGGGAAATTTAGCAACTGAGAGACTGTTTCAAAATAGAGGAAAAAGGGCTGAGGATATAGCTCAGTGTGAGGGCTCTACATTGAATCTTTAGTACACAGGTGGGCATTGAGGTAGTATTGTAGTCAGGATTTTCAAGGGAGTAGATTTAAGTATGCATAATTTATAGAATTTTGTTATATTCACTCAAAAATTGAAGTGAAAAAGAGTACAAAAGATCTGTCAACATAGTAGTAACCAAAGAAACTAGCTTATTATCTCAATCCTATAGCAGTGTCATACATGAGTCCAGCTGGAGACCTAGAAACCATGACAATGCCTCATGCAAGTCTGTATCAAGTATCTCTGCTGGAAAGGCCCAAAGACCAGTGGAGGAAGCTAAAATGTCTGTGCCAGTAGGATGAGCAATCTGGGCTAGCAGCTGAGGGCTCCTCACTGGAGCCAGGAAGCAATGTTCAAGGTAAGGACCAGAGCTCTAGAAGAGAACCACAGCCATCCTGAGTAACAACAAGGACACAAACTCTTCCACTGATGAGAACAACTGAGCCCATCAGGAAAACTAGTGTGATAACAAGCTTCTCTCAGAGAATCAATAGCATACCCTCTTACCTCAAGTTCTTTTCTTATGCTGCTGGCAACAATCTCCAGGTGAGTCAGTACCATGCTGACTCAGTTCATTAGGGTGTTACAAGTTGACCACTAGTTAGTCCATGACAGGTGCAGTCTGTTCTATCAGTTCTAGAAGATAGAAATCTGAAAGCAAGGTCTCAGCAAGACTGTTGCTTACTGAAGATGTTGAAGGGAAATATATTCCATGCTACACTCTCACAATATTCTAGTTGCCTCCCCTGTTTTTACATGGTCCTCTCCACTGTCCATCCTTGGTGTTATATTCTACCTGTATTTGCACATAAACCTCTAGTTTTGGATACTGGTCACATTGCCTTTGGGATATTCTCTGCCGCATTGTGACCTCATCTTTGCATGACTAAATGTTCAAAGACACCCTTTTAACTAAGATTATTGATATGGTTTGTGTCTAGTTGTCTCGGCAAAACCTCATGTTGTCATGGAGTGGACTTCTAGAGGTTGTGATCAATTCATGATCCAATGTTGGGATCATGGGTGTGAATGCTGCTTGGATTATGGGGTATGAGTGCACACTCACTCTGGGGCAGATAGCCTGGATGCAGTATAAGGAAGTGAGAAAGGATTCTCTCTCTTTCTCTCTCTCTCTCTCTCTCTCTCTCTCTCTCTCTCTCTCTCTCTCTCTCTCCCCCCCCCCCCCCCCCCCCCCCACTGCCACTGCCACTGCTTCTGCGTTTTCACTCTTCCAGTTTTGTTCTTTTATACCACCATAACCTGCTTACTTCTGCTATGTGCCGCCCTGCCTTGGAACCACTGAGTATGGTCTGAAACCTTCACAAATTGTGAGCTAAATAAACCTTTCCATCTTTAATTTTGAGTGTTAGGTATTTTGTCCTAGAAAAGAGAGAAAAAAGTAACTGAGACAAACATGCACTCAGGTTTTAGCTGC
Source organism: Capromys pilorides (assembly GCA_004027915.1). Classification (NCBI taxonomy): domain Eukaryota; kingdom Metazoa; phylum Chordata; class Mammalia; order Rodentia; family Capromyidae; genus Capromys; species Capromys pilorides. The sequence goes on from PVKN010044885.1 coordinate 4,533, forward strand.
ACATGAAGTATGGGGATGGAGAGACTAAGATTATTTTATTTACCACTGTGACCACAGTGTCTAGCCAATATGTATGTATACTATGTACTATATAAGTTTATCTATATCTTATCTCTGTACATAGGTATGTATATGTATGTCTTAGTTACTCTTCTCTCTTTGCTGGGACAAATGCCCGATACTCAAAATGAGGAAAGGAAAGGTTTATTTAGCTCACAGATACTGGAGGTTTCAGTCCATATTCAGCTTACTCCAAAGCAGCCTGGCTCATGGTAGAGGGCAACCTTTCATGGTGGCAACTAAGAGCAAGAGCACTAAGGGGTGAGGTAGCAGCAGCTCAAGCGCTAACTTCTCTTCCTTTACATTGAAATGCAAATCACCTGCCCCAGGGGAGGTGCAACACCCATTCTCACAATAATCCATTACAAATTCTAGAATACACCAAATGACTGCATGAGGCTTTGGGGGGACACCTATACAAAAGCCATAACATTCCACCCCTGGACCCCCAAAGACTCATGCACCTCCCTTTATGCAAAAGGCATTTGAGTCTATCTCTAACAGTTGCCAATGTCCCAACAGTTTCAGCATTGCTGAAAAGTCTAAGTCTGAAATCTCTGTGAGCTCCTGTACAAATGAAAGTTAAACACATCCAACATTCGAAGGCACAAGCTACACATTACCATTCCAAAAGTTACACTTAGCAGGATACCAAGCATTGGGACCAGCACAAGTCCAAAATCCAGAAGGGCCACTATGAAATCCTATAGTCCTTGTGGAACATCTGAAATAACCTGTAGCAAATTGTAAATTCTATGTGGCTCCACTCCTATGGCACTCTTGGTAGTTGTAGCTCTCATGGCTTCTCTCTTAGGCTGGCTTCACTCCCTCTTTGCAATTTCCCTTAGATGATCCACATTCCTGGCTTTTCCAAACTTCTGGGGTTTCCACTGAACAGAATTCTCGCTCACAGCTTTTCACACTGCCTTCTCAGGGGCACACTGCCTGGCCTCCCAGGCCTTCTGCAATCTAGGTGGAAGCCTTCTTAACCTCAGAACTCCTGCATTCTCAATGTGCCTAAAACCACTGCCATGTGGATGATTCCAAGGTCTGCTACCAGGTAGAGCAGTAGCCAGGCTTCCTTTTCTCTTGGCTGTAGGGTTTGAGTGCATGGATCATTGAGCACTTTGACCCTGATCCCAAGGAATAAATTCTCCATGCTGGGGAACCTGGTGAAGCTGCCAATGCTGCCATTCTGGAACAAAGGGCTCAGTGGCTTTCCCCTCAAGGCAAAGTCCCTGACTTTTGCAATTCTGAGGATGCAAAAAGTGGAGACATTCTGCCTTCAGTGATGCCCTCAGGCCATTTTTCCATTCTCTAGTTCCTTCTCAGCAATGGAGAGTCTCTCAGCTCTATCTTTTCAGTCCACAGCTTTATTGATGCATCCTTTCTAGCCAAACTCAACATTCTGAGCCATCCTGCTGGGTTCCTTTCTCTTCATTTGCAACATAAATCTAGCTAAAAGCCCCCAATAGCAGCCATGCCACCACCCCAATATTTGGCTGCTTTGAAATATCTTTTGAAAGATTAATCAGTCCGCCATGCATAAACTCATTTTCAGGCAAAATTTCTGGATGTGAGCAAAATGCAGATAACTTCTTTGCCAAGTCAAAACACAAAATGATCCAGAGTGCAACAACGAATACAGTCCATCTTCCCAACAGAAACCTTGCCAGCCTGGTCTTTACAGGCAGGCCTTCTGTCAGTCTTCTGGTTTGATCTCTGACCAGAATCTCCCCTACAGAACAGCCAAAGCTTTTCCAGTAGAGGACCTCTCCAAGCCTTTTTTATTTCTTCCCATAAGCCATTCCCAAAAACTTGTAATCCAATGGTCAGGTTAGTCACAGCAACAACCCCACTCCTGAAGTACCAAATTCTGTCTTATTTACTCTCTCCCTGCACACTTGCTCTTAGCTGACACCATGAAAGTTTGCCCTCTGCCATGTGCCACTCTTCTTTGGAGCCAGCTGAATATGGACTGAAACCTCCAGTAACTGTGAGCCAAATAAACCTTTCCTTCCCTCATTTTGAGTGTTGGGTATTTGTCCCAGCAATGAGAGAAGAGTAACTAAGATGATGTATTAAACAAATGAAATGAATTAAATAAAAACATATACTAAATATACCAAATATATTAATGAATCAATGAAAAAGAAAGTAACACCTGGTGCTACAGCCCGGTAATTAAACATGAGTCTTCAGCAAGCAAAAAGCACTGAATTCAGTCCTAACATTTGAGCAAACACATCACCAGAAGTCAGCACTGAAAGGCATACATCATCTAAAAGAAACATTTTAAAGATGTGGTTAAAAAGAATTTTCTAGGTCAAGATGGCAAATGTTTTAATTAAATCTAGGATCTGAAAGCTAGAACACATAGTACTGGCATGTGAGAGCTCTGAGGACAAGGAAAAAGATGTTTGCAGCACCATTCCATAAAATACCTGAACAGAGAAAGCACTTCCTGGTTTTCCAGTGAAAGACCACAGTCTATTCCACTATTCTCTCCTATACCTAGTGTCACAAGAAAAATAATGTATTGATCAGTGGAAATGTGGGTGACCTTGTAGAATACAGTCAACATATCTCAACAATTCCCTACTAAGAAATGAAACACCAAGTACCATCAGCAGGTGTTTCTCTCCCATAAAGAGTGCTCAAAGTGCATAGAGAATCTGGTGCATATTTTGGCCATGAAGAGGAAGCAAAGGATTCAGGAGAGAGGAACAACAGTGATTGTCTTTATTTTACTGCCTGCTGTGCACCTGGAATACTACATATAATTCTAAGTAACCCTGCCATGACCTGAAAGAGAACAGTCAGACCCACACATCAACCAAGTAAGTGTCAAACCTTTCTATGTAAAAAGAACAAAGTCTTTCTGCTCCAGCAAGGAAACAGAAAGACTGAAAAAGAAGCAGATCACACAAAGCAAATAGGCAGAAAGGAAAAGAAAGAAGTGATAGAGAGGGCAGGAGAGATAGCTCAGTGGTCTAAAGCACCTGCTTAGGCAAGCTTAGACAACTGCAGGGACAGCGGTTCAATCCCCGGCACCACATGCTGTGCCAGCCCCACCCTCAGGGCAGGCTAAGCTGCCATAACATACATACATACATACATACATACATACATACATACATACGTACAGTTTTAAAAAAATAAGAAACAGCTAAACTTCCAGAGCCACGCATGGGAGAAAAGGAAACTGTGCATGAGAGGCAATTAAAAAAAAAAAAGTGATAGATCCAAAGATGGAAAGAAAAAGTAAAAGAGGGAGAAATTATTACAAAGGTTAAAAAACAATGAGGTTGTCGCTTATCTTGCACTGAGAAGGAAAATGCCACAAGCCAAAATAATTTCTGTAATTTGTCATTTTGCAGTAGCTATCAATGTGAATGTTGCAAAAGAAATTTCTCAAAGTTTATAAAAGCTTAGTAAAATTGAGTGGCACTTAATACAGATAATTATACTTGATTAAACTTAAATTTTTGATCTGGGTGTAAAGATACAGGGCTCAAAAAACTGTATATATATATATATATATATATATATATATATAGTTTTACCATTTTGATCATAAATCAGTATGGGCCTATAAGAACAGTCTGTGTAAAATAGAAAGTAAAACCATACAATCTTAAACAGGAAATTTTATTTTCTAACAGTACCAGCTGTCTAGAAGTAGAAGGGAAGAGTTTCAGTCAAGAGGAGTACCTTGAAGGACTGCTATTAAGAGGATTTAGGCTTTGTTTACTTCTGGTTTCCCCAGGAATGCTGTCTGCCACAGGTTGCTTTTATTTTCAGGCTGGATTTTTTATGGTCATAGAGAGAGTTGTCAAGCAAAGCCTGGTCTTGTGCTTGAACCAAAGTGGCAAAGAGTTCCAGACTGGCATCAACAGACCAATCTGAAACTAACCCTGAATGAGAACTAAGTCTACAGTTACATCATGGCTGCCTGCCTCAGGGAATTGGGGGTATTAAAGTGAAAGTTGTACAATCAGTTCTAGCCTCAGTACAATAAATCACAAGATGGTGGAAAGGGGTATGCTGATAAAACAGCCATGACCAAGTATTTGTGCAGATTCATCATTATCTTCCTTTATTCTTTCTCAAGTTCTCTTTCATTAATGTGTGTCTGTAGTGCACAACAATTACATTCTTTGTAGAAGTTGGTACACGTATGTAACACATTTTTCCACCCCTTTCCCTTTCTGGCCTTCTATCTCTCAATCTCCTTACCTTTTCCAAGAGATCTATCTCCTTTTCTTCCTATTATCTTTTTATTTTGCTCTTTATTTTGGATTTGTCATACAACAGAAACTATGGATATTTAAACATGTGAATCTGATTTGTTCTATTATCACTATGGTCTCAAAGTGCATCCATGACCTAAGCTTTATACACAGCAGAGTACTGTGTATAAATGCCACACTTTATCTTTTCATCTATTAGTGAACATATAGATGAATTCCATATTCATTATAATATAATGAATCGTGTTGCCATAGACAGCACTTTATTCTTTATAATAACACCATAAGGTATATCTCGGTAATATTTTAGCAATGCAGATATAAAACCTCAATGGTAAATAATTTATGTGTAGAAATAGAGGGTTAGAACTAGTCTTTTCTCACAAATGTACAAGCCGAGATATTGATATCCTGTCATAATTTCATTATGTTGCACAATCTTAATGTAACACTAAAAAGTAGACATGGTCCTTATATCACCACCACCATCATCTTTATCATCATGTTTTTAGCTATTTTTCATAACCAATATTAATCATGTTATAGAGATTCTGCCTGTGCCACCATAGTCCTCATTTATCTGAGTCATCCTTGCTAAGGTGAGAAAGGTAAGGTCTTACAATGGTGTTATGGCTTGTGGCTAGGTGTCCTCCCAAGCCCTCCTGCAGTTGTAGATTATGCTTTTTCAGAGGTGGCAGATTCTAGACTGTGTGCTGCTGGGATTAAGGACATATTGTTAGTAAATCAGCCCACTGATTCATTGGAAATAGTTCTGGCTAGAAGTAAGAGTTTGAACACCACCTACACTGTAGGGTGCGTAGCCTGCATGCAATACAAGGAGCAGGAAGAGCCCTGTGCCTTCCTGCCATGCTGCTTAGGTTGCCTTGTGGGAACCTGAAACTGTTCTCTGTAGTGCCTCTCTGCCAAGTCATTCTGCCATAGTCAGCCAACTGAAAGCTCTACAGATTTTCTCCTCTAACTTTTGGTATTGGGTATTTTGTGTCAGCAACAAGAGAAAAGTAATTAAGACAAATGACTCTAGTACTAAAATATTATTTAACTTTTTTTCATATTTCATAGCTAACTTTTCATTGTCCATTAGCATGAAGTTGCAGAAAACAAATGTATATCTCAATGAACTTACCCCATACAATACTGGGAGAACCTGAAATCCCACAGTGTTTATTCTCC
>PVKN010044886.1:0-10028 GCA_004027915.1 Capromys pilorides
TCATGAGTTTCATCCTCTCCACTGACAACAGGGACCTGGACCCTACCCGACCCCAAATCATCAAGGGAACCAGAAGCTCCTTCCACAGCCATTCCCTCCCCATGCTTCCAATGCGAAACTGAGGCTCAGGGCGCCTGATCCAGCCCAGGCAACACCGCGGCCTGGAGTCTACCCCCCTCTGCCCCCTCCCACCTCCTGTCTCCGACCCAGGATCCCCACATTTGCCTTCCCCCTCCCTCACGGATCAGCCCGGCCCAGGTGCAACAGCCCTGCCCTTCGTGCCAGGTTTTCCTGGGCGCGGTGTCCCAGCCCCTCCTCCGCCCCACCACCACGCCCAGCCCCGCTCAGCCAGGCACCTGGCTGGGTTTGAAATTTGGCGCGGAGGACCGGCAGGCTGGTGGCAGTGCAGCGGGTAAAGCCGTGGGGCCCAGAGCTGGGCTGTGCTGGGTGGGGCTCCGGCGATGCTGATAGCAGGGCAGCACCGCAGCACCCAATCCTCCAGGCGGCCTGCTTACGTCATCCAGTTGGCTAGAGTGGGCTCACACTGCGATCTTCCTGCCTCAGCCCCACAGGGCCAGGAGCACAGCCGTGGACCACTGCTTCTCGTTCCGTCCCCATCTCACTGATGAAGAAACTGAGGTTCGTCAGACCTGAACTACGTGCTCAAGGCATCACAGCAGTTGGCAGAGCTTGAATCCAGGTTCCTCTAGGCCCTGGGCTGGCTGGGGACCTCCCTGACCCGCTGGGGCCGCCAGCTGAGCTCAGGAAGTCACCTCGTGTCCTGTTTACAGCTGGTAGCTGGTCGTCTCTCCCTTGTCTGCCACGGCGAAGATGCTCACGATGTGAGACTCCTAAGAGAGCGGGTCCCAGTCCTACTGCAGTCCCCATTTCCCTGGCCAATCCCTGGCCAAATGCCTTTCTGTGCCTCAGTTTACCCTCCTGGGAAATGGGCCCTGCTTGCTAGCACAGGAAAGGATAAGTGGTGATAGGTCTGGGTTGGGCCATCTACCAATTACCTCAATAGCCACAGTCCCAGGCCACAGCTCATAAAACCGAGGCTCAAGACCCAGTCATGTGGAGCTGGCTGGTGGGCAGGGTGGGTGCCCTGGCTTTCTGGATTCCCGCACAGGGAAAGCTGCTCCAGCGCCCACCGCACTATCCAGGAACCCGCGTTGGGGGGCACAGTTCACCTTGGGGCCCCAGGCCGGAGAACGGGGCGGTTCATACCCCAACTCACACCCACAGAGAGACAGAGACGCAGGCAAACTGAGGCAGGAGGACAGATGGGGGCTGCGGGGACCAAGGACGGCTGGCGGGGAGTGCGGGAACGAGGGCGGCCGCTCGCTCACCTCCTCTCCGAGATCCGCCCGTCCGTCTGATCGTTAGGGATGCGTGTGTTCCAGCGAGTTCCGCGGGGCTGGGACCTTTGCCTTTGCCGGGCGCCTAGAGCCTCAGGAGGACGGGGCGGGGCGTCTGCCCGACCACGCCCCATAGAGCACGCCCACGCAGAGACCACGCCCATAACCCTTCCCCGCCCCCGCGGAATACGAGAGTCCCTCGGCGGCAGAGGCGGGCCTAGTGAAGGGGCTCAGCCAATGGCGGCGGGGGCGATGTACAAAGAAATCAATGAGAGCGAGTCTCCGCCTCGGGGATAAAATGGGCGTGCCCGGGGCGGGGCCGGGCGGCTGTGTGTAGTGGGCGGGGGGGGGTCGTTCCTCCGGAACCTGGATATGACCCGTTGCTGATGTGCGGCGCCTGCTGGGGAAAGGGAAGGAAGGAGTGGGGGTGTGCGAGGGCCAGACGCTGACTTAGAGGCCGGGAGCCTCGCGGAGAAAGAGCACCACGTGGCTCTGCACGGGCGCCTCCTCCTTCTGTTTATCCACCTGGTAGGAGGGTTTGGGCCGAAGCGCGTTCCTAACAGGCGCTGTGGCACGGGGCTGCAGTGCCAGGACCTTGGGAGGCTGAAGCAGGAGAATCTTAAGTTGGAGCCGTGCTTATGCAATTTAAAGAGACTGAAAAATAAATACAGGCTGGAAAAGCAGTTCAGTGCGAAGGCCTTGGGTTCCCTCTGCCTCGGTGTGGTAGATGAATCAGTGGGGTGAGGCTTGGGGCAGCCTCTGGGTGGACAGACCTTGGAACCTCCACAGCGCAGCCCCTCCAGCTGCGATTTCCGTGGGATGCAAAAGGAGGATGCAGCTGTGCACCCTGGGAACCGGGCCCTGGAGCTGCTCCCAGCTCTGCGATGTGTGCTCCATTTCCGCCCCGCACCCCTGCCCAGCTCGGGATCCCAGTCCAGCTCTGGCAGGGGGAGCTCACGGCCGCTAAGCCCAGTCCCGCTCCCTGCACGCAGCCAGACAACAGATAGTTGCTGAATGCCTTCCTGACCTGTAGAGGGATGACTCGGGCAAATCTTGGTCGCAGAGACAAAAACAGTTTGACTCTTTCATGATGGAAAGAAAAACTGAGGCCTAGCAAGGGAAGGGACTTCCCGAGGCCACGCTGGCCCAGCAGTCAGGCCGGAATCGAAAGCGCCTCCTACACAGCGGGTCCTGTGCTCTCTGTGCCCTGGGCCTTTTGCCCTTGGCCCTTTGGTGACCCATGATTCTTGTTTGTTTGCTCTTTTTTTGAAACCCAGTCTCATATGTAGTTCAGTCTGGCCTTGAACTCACTATGTAGCCCAGGATAAACTCACACTCACAGTGATCCTCCTGTCTCAGCCTCTCAAGTACCAGAGTGACAGGCGTGCACTACCATGCCCAGCTGGAGCTGGTCATTCTTTGTGTGTGTGTGTGTGGGGGGGGGGGTTCGAACTCAGGATCTTGCGCTTCCCAGGCAGGCAGTTGTGCAACGAAGCTATCTCCCCAGCCCGGAGCTGGTGATTCTTGCCCCCTGAGTGGAGGACATTGTGGGTGTTGTAAGATGTTAAACATCATCCCGGGCCTCTACCTGTCACAGCCCCAACCATGACAACCACAGGTGTCCCCAGACATTTTTTGGAGTCCCAGTAGCGGCAGGCTTGCCCTGCTTGAGTGGCACTGGTCTAGGTGGACACTTTCTTGCCCCTCCCCAAACTGCGCATCAGAGAAGCTTCAGGGCTCACGGAGGCCGAGTGGGGCCTGCGCCTCGAGTCACACTGGAGCAGCTTGTTCCTCAGCCTGGGGTGGACTCAGCGGGCCAAGGCCGAGAATGCCAACCTCTGGGGCTGGGGGTAGTGGGCGGGGGGGGGGGGGGGTGCCTCCCTGTCACACAGAAAGCCGTGGGTCTCATCCTCATGGCTGGGGATGAAACCTTTGTTATTCTCTACCTGAAAGTGTTTATCCCTGAGCCTTTTCCCAAATCCAAGACAGTCTGTGAGTCCTCAGATAGACAGTGGATTTAAAAAGTGCCCACCGGGGTACAAGGAAAACATCAGAACCAGCCTGATTATAACTGAAGACTGAAAAGTTCCAGCTCTGACCTCAGAAAAGCCAGAGTGTCCCTGCAGATGTGCAGAGACGGGGGCATGGGGCACCAATGACAGGAACGCAGATGGGGCAGCCACCATGGAAATCTGTTTGGAGCTGAACGGAGAGTTACTGCATGATCTAGAATTCCACATTCACCTGATTTGTACTGAAAGATGCCAGAAGCAGGGGCCCAAGAGATACTTATGTGGCTTTGCTAGTGACGGCATTATTCACAGTAGGCCAAAGGTGGAAACAACTTGGGAGTCCATGGACGGGGAATGGTCGTGCACAGTGTGGTCCTGCTACACCCTGAAATATTACTCAGACAGGAAAAGGAAGGAGATTCTGACTGCATTGCAGTATGAATGGATCTTGAGGCTGTGCTGCTCAGGAGCAGAGGCAGACTCAGAGGGACAGACGCTGCAAGGCCCACCCCCCGGAGGCCCAGCTGGTCAGAGCCACAGGCTGGGGAGGGGATGGAACTAATGCTTGTTTATTTATAGGAGTCTTACTATGTATCCCCCTGGCCTTGAACTCACAGTTCCTCCTGCCTCAGTTTTCCTGGGGCAGGGATCACAGGTCTGTGCCGCTACACCTGACCTGGAGGCAGAGTTTCAAGGGGAGATGAGAAAGCCCTGGAGGTGGGCCACACGGACAGCTGCACGGCCTTGGGAGTGCACTTGGGGCGCCAATCCGTACCCAACAGGAGTTAAACAGACAGATTATGCAGGGTGAAGTCACATGTAAAAGCCGTACTGCAACAGACAGAAGACTGCCAGCAGGTACGCTGCCCTAGGGCGGCCGCATGGCCCGAGCAACATCCTGGAAAGCTGGATCTCGGCGCCCAGGAGCAGTGCGCTAACGCCCAGGCTGCCGTGGGCCACGCCTCCGTGGCACTTTGCATACATTAGCTCACCGCCGAGATGGCAGCCTGGAGACCCAGCACCCGCTCTGTGGTGACGCCATCAGTCAGCCCAGCACTTGGGAGGCTGAGGCAGGAGAATCACGCATCCAAGGCCCCCTGGGAAGCTTAGTAACTTAGCCAGACCTTGTCTCAAATTTTTTTTTTTGTCTTTTTGAGGCAAGGTCTTGCTATGCAGTTCAAGCTGGCCTTGAACTCACTTTTATAGCCCAGGCTAGTCTCCAACTTACAACGATCCTCCTGCCTCAGCCTCCCAAGTACTGGGATTACAGACCTGTCAAAATTAAAAAGCTGATCTAGAGAGATAGCGTAGCGGTCTAAGTACTTGCCTGGCAAGCACAAGGACCCAGGCTCAATTCCCAGTACTGCATACCATACCAGCCCTGGAACCCTGGACACGCTGTGCCAGCTACCAAAACCAGGAGTGGTGGTACACACCTCTAATCCCAGTGCTGGGGAGGCTGAGGCAGGAGGATCACTAAGAGTCCAAGCTGCACAGCCAGATCCTACCAAGTAGATAGATAGATAGATAGATAGATAGATAGATAGATAGATAGAAGATTAAAAAAGAAAAGAGCTGAGGTGAGTGAGCCATTCAGGGAGGGAGAAGGGGCCTGAGGCTTAGGGCTATGGGGCCTCCTCTCCACCCAGTGAACTTTTTAGTTGAGGCTCGGCAGGCGTGTGGAGGAGTCACCTTATATCAGGGCTCCTTCCTACAGGGTGAGGATGCAGGCCAAGCCCAGGCTATCACTGGACCCGGGTTCTGCCTAGGATAGAGTCTTAATTATTTTTTCTCATTGCTGAGACAAAAATATCCGATACAGGAAGTTAAAGGAGGAAAGGTTAATTCGGGCTCTCAGTCTGTAGAGGTTTTAGCGCATGGGCCTTATGAGATTGGGGTTCCCCTCAGGAATGAGGTCAGCCCAGAGTCAGGGGTCAGTTGATTAAGGAGCTGGTCGGCGGGGAGTGGAGGCTGCACCCCATTAAGCTGAGAAGAGCCGGGTCCCAGGATTCAGGACCGCGCTGGTCCCGGCCTTCCCCAGCAGGGGGCGCGCGCAGCCCACGACCCAAGCCGGTGGCTCCTTCGCTCTCAGGAAAGGGTCGCCCGGCGGGCGGGGACTGGGATCCAGGTCGCCCTGGAGTCACCAGCCACCCCTGCACTGAGGCCCGGCCGTGCACCCCAAGGCGCTGTGCGATCCGCCGCCAGTGACTCCTCCCCGAGCCTCAGCCTCGAGCCCTGCTGGGCATGGAGGGCGTCGAGCTCGCCTGGCGCGGGCCCGGCTGTTGGGGTATCGGCCGCCTCCACCCGCGGGCAGCCATCTGTCCCAACCCATCTGGCCACCCGGGGACCTCGTGCCAGGCCGCTTGGGTAAAGGACCCGGTGGGCAGGGACGCCCGCAGGGTAGGCCCAGCCCGGGGCCCGTGTCACTGCCCCAGGCTGTCCCCGCCCCGGGATCCGGTGTCAGCTTGGGGTCCACAGCCCACACCTCCCCGCTCCCCTCTGCCCCGACCACCCAGGCGGAGGCTGTGTTTACAACGTCGCCGCAGACGGCCGCTGCCTGCGCGTGGGAAGTGGGAAGCGGCGTCTGGAGAGATGAATGACGCGAGTGTCCGCGTGAGGGCGTGGGTGCGCGCGGCTGCTGAGGGGGCAGCCCATCTGCCGCGGCCTCCAAGGGAGCGAGCCGCGGTCGTCCTGGGAATGGAACTCGCCATGTCCCTAGCTGGAGAGATGCCTGCTTGGCTCCGCGAGCACAGAGATCCGCTCTGGATGACAGTGCCGGCCCTGGATGACAGTGCCGGCCCTGGAGGGAGACTGAGTTCTGAAGCTCCTTGATCACGCTGCGCCTGGAACCCCTGGACAAGCCAAGGATGCTTCCTTCATAGGACTTAAAAAATAGATGCAGGATATTTAAGTGTCTTGTGAGTGTGGCTTTGTTTGTTTTAAAATACTGGGGATTGAATCTGCTCCCCCGGATTGCAGGCCAGGTGTTTAAACCACTGAGCGCTGGCCAAGGTTTTAAAAACCCCTAGCATCTCATTTATACATTGCGTTCCCATGCTTTAGTTCCCCAGTCCTGTGCATGCCAGTCTTGTGGCAGAAGATAAAAGACCACTTGATCTCTCAGACTGGGACTGTATGGGGCCCTGGCTGCAGGGGTGGGGTGGGAGCGGAGTGGGGCACTGACCTCCCAGTGAAGGAAGTCACCAGAATGAAGGAGCAGAAAGGAGTTAATTTGTGAGAGTCTAAGTAGGCTATGTGAAGAGGGCACTGCAGCCAGGGTCTCAACAGCTGAATAGGAGTTTTTATCAGGAGGAAATGGCATTTGACAACAAGAAAATGTTTCAGGAAAAAAGAGGAGGGGTGGGAAACATTAAGTAGCTCATAGCAGCTGGGTTGGTGGGACAGGATGGGCTGAGGAAGGAGAGGTCGAGTTGGAACTCCACAAACCCAACAGGAAGGAGCTGGGGAGATAGCTCAGGGGCACAAGTGCCTGCCTGACTAGTGCGAGGTCCTGAGTTTGATCCCTCGTTCTGCAAGAATAATCATCATCATCATCATCATCATCATCATCATCATCATCATCATCATCCCAACAGGGAAAGAAGCCAGCCTCCGAAGAGTTACAGTAAATGTAGGCAGGGGAGATGGCTCAGTGGCGCAGCACCTGTGTGGCAAGCACAAAATCTTCAGATCCATTCCCAGTGCCCCCTCCCCAAAAAAAATTTCGGCAAAAGGAGAGCCATACCATGAACTGAGCATCAGGTATTCACTCTTCAAACCCTCGTTTACCCGAGTTCACACCGATAGGACCTTCTGTGCGATTTCACAAGAATCACTCACACCCTGAGCGTCAGTCCCGCGGCGGCCGCTGACCTCTTCCTGGGCGGGTCCTCCCCCGCCCCACCCTGGGGACGGAACCCACGGCCTTTGCACTGAGCTGCAGCCCAGCTCATTTGACTTTCGTTGAGACAGGGTCGTGCTAAATTGCTACTGTGCGCTGCGGTGTGGGGGAGGGGAGGCACGGGGCAGTGCCCGGGGTCCTGCGCAGGGGGAGGCCTTTGCCCAGCGGGGCCGGTGCAGCGTTTGTCGTCTTCCCCTGCGCAGGCTATTTTCGCTGCTGTCCTCACAGCCGCTCGACGACCCGGTGACTTCATCGGCTCGAGCTGGGGTGCCACTGACCTCATCTCGTCACCTCCTGGAGGTGCGGGAGCAGAACGATGGCGCGGCGGCCCCAAGGCGTCGGGGGTCGTCTGTGTCCCGCGGCGGCCCGGAGATGGGCGCCCTTTAGCAGACACAGCCCCGAGAAGCAGCTCGCACGCCCCGAGATGCACAGCCCCCAGGGCCACAGCCCCCAGGCAGGGACTGGGCTCCTCTCCGCGCCGGCGCCGCTCCTCGGTGCTTCCTCCATGGAACCACCAGAGGGCGCCATGAGCACCGAGCCCGGCCCTCAGTCCTCTGCCTACTGCCCTCCAGGCCTCCCACCTCCCTGGGCCAGAGCACCGCTTCACCTGCGGCCTGTGGGTCCCGCACAGCAGCCCGTCCCCTTCCTGCCCGTCCCTCCCTCTACTCCAGCCACGCGTCGGTCCTTGTGCTGAAGTCCCCGGGCCTTTGCACGGGCTCCTCCTCCTCCTGCTCCTGCCCTTTATTTTTCAGATTGAGACATAATCTGGCTAAATTGCCCAGACTGGGCTTGAACTTTCAGCTTCCCTAGCAGCTGGGACCACAGATGTGCGCCACTGCATAGCACGCAGCCTCAATCATTCCCAACCATGAAGGCGGAAAGGAAATCGGGTTTCTTGCCACAGCTAGAATTTGGCGGCTAGAAATAAAATTGGGCAGGAATTTAGCTGGTTAAATAAAACTGATCTTGTGAGCATGGTTGGATTGTGGGTGGAAGAGGCTCCCCAGTTCCTCTGTCCTAGGGATCAAAGAACCCAGTTTAGAGTTCAGAAGAAGGAGACCCATAAGACAAAACAATGACGCCAGGCTGGTGGCATACGCCTGTAACTCCAGCGCTCGGGAGGCTGAGGCAGGAGGATCTCAAGATCCAGGTCAGCGGTAGCAACTCAGAAGCTTCGCGAGACCGTCTCCAAGTAAAAGTATAAAAGCCTGCTGGTGTGGTTCCATGGTGAGGAGTTCCAGAAAGCGCAACCCCATTTTCCAAGGGAGAACCCCCTTCCTCCCATTTCTGCCTCTCTACTTAGCCAGCTCTGCCCCTAAACTGTCCTGCCCAATCAGAGCATTACAGCTTCTCAGGGTGGTTCTGATTGGTCAGGAATGAGCCAATGACAAGGAGAAAATTGTCCCCACACCTCAAGACCTCTAGGACTCAACCACTCCGGAAGTCACGTGGATTGCCCTGGTCAAAGACCTTATGGTGGTGGTGGCGGCGGCGCAAGCACTGGCCCAAGAGTTTTGTCGAATGTTTCCTAGGTAATGTGTAGGATGTGGGAATCGCTGGGTCATCCTTAGGGAAAGCTGCCAAGATGCCTGTCACCACAGGATCAAACACCATCAGGCAATTTAGTATTTTATTTTATCTGGGGTGGCTGGAGCTGGAGCCTAGAACCTCACACATGCTAGGCAAGCACTCGCGGAGCCATAACACTAATCTGGCCTCCCTTTTAGCTGGGAGGGCTTCCTGGAGGAGGCATTTTTGGAGGTTGAAGAGGAGCTGGTGGCCATCAAGATAGCCCAGTGGACTAAGCGCCTGCTTAGGCAAGTGCAGAGACTGGGGTTCAATCCTCAGCACCACATGTCGCACTTGGCCTGTTCCCCCTGCTCTGAGCTGGCCACAGAGGCCGGGCCTGGTGGCACGCGCCAGTAATCCCAGCGCTGCGGAGGCTGAAAACAGGAGGATCACTACGAGTCCTAGCTGCCTGGTGAGACCCTGTACAAAATACTTTTTTAAAAAAGAAGAAAAGAAAGAGGAGCTGAGTCTGAACACCTATGGGAGCAGGGGAGACAGACAGCCTCTGGGGAGGCAGCCAGTGCAGGAACAGCAGGCCCAGCCCAGGGTGGCCAGAGCCGTGACTACGAACCCAGAGGCGGCCCTGTCTCAGGAGAGGGGCCACGGAGGCAGCAGGCAGCTGGAGCCCAGCTGTGAATCCCCTCCCCCAGGCTCTGACACTCGGGAGCAAAATGCCATCTTCCCACGTCCCCAGGCGAAGGCACACCTGAACCGGGTTATTTTTCCCCATTTTTCCAAGGGGCGTGGCTGCAAACACCATCAACCCTGCCTCCATCCGCTTTTTAAATTTAGCGCAGTGCGCGTGAAACTCAGTGCAGAAAAAACAAGAAGTTATAAAAATATGATTCTATTCTCCGTCACGGGCAGTGGAGAGAGCAGGCGGGGCTGACGGGGCGCCCAGAGGCGAGGTGAGCTGCAGGGAGGGCAGCTGAAGCACCTGGAGGGGGGGGGGCAGCGGACGCCTCTCCTCTCCTCCCGCCCCCGCAGCTCGCCCCGCCCCCGCAGCTCGCCCCGCCCCCACCCAGGGCCCTGCCAGGAAGGCCAGTGAATCAGATCTCTACACCAAGCACCTGAGCCTGTGATCTCTGCACTTGGGAGGCTGAGGCAGGAGGATCACGGGTGCGAGCCCAGCCTGATGAACCTGGGACATTAGTGAGAATCCATCTCAAAATAAAAAGATGAAAAGGG
>PVKN010044887.1:0-10038 GCA_004027915.1 Capromys pilorides
GGGAGAGGGCTGGGTGAGACAGGACAGGGCGGGGCCAGGGGGTGGGGCATGGCATGGGTGGCAGGGCAGGGCATTGTGGAAGCCCCCAGGTGCCTCGACAGAACACAGCAACCCCAAGGGGAATGCAATGGTTATGTGTCACATACACCAACCGGAAGAGAAAGAGGCCTGATGACAATGTACATTACAATGAATGAAAGCACAAGACCATACCTGCTGGCATCTGGCCAACTCCACGCTCACCGAGGGATGCAAAGGAAGAGTGACAGTGGCCCCACAGTGAACGGGCAGCGCCCTACGCAGGGGCCCTCTGTGTGCTGTGTCCTGAGCTGCTGTCACCTCCTGTCCTCAGTATTTGTTAACACTCAGCTGTGGGACCCGTGGGTGCGTACCTCCCGCCCGTCCCCTCCCCGTCTGTGGCCTACAAGATCCGTGACTCCTGCTCCTCCTGAGTGTTCCTTACTTCATAAGCATACTGTACATGCAACAAGAGCAAACTTTATTTGCCATCTTGACCCTAAAAATAAAATTCTAGAAATGATCGAGTATCTAAGAATGTCAGAGTGAAGACCATCACACGTGGTCTTGACCAGGAACGATTCAGGCTCTAGAGAACAGTTCCCTTTTTCCTGTCCTCAGAAGGGCAGCACACATGTCCCCCGACTCCACAGTGACAAACACTGCTGTCCTGGGCCAAAGTCTAGCTCCTGGTGCGGACGCACTGAACAGCTCCCAGGGCAGGAGGCACCACAGCCCCTCTGGGCACCCCTCTACCCTCCCGGACTCTGGGTTACGCTGCATTTGCCTTTGTGCCTTATGTCCTTACTCCCCCTGGAATGGAAGGTCACAGAGGTGACAGCCAGCAGGCCTCACACTCCTCCTGTGCTTCTCCCTCTCAGGTGCCATATGACAGTTAGTGTCAAGAAAGTGACAAGACGCTACCTCTGACCGGCCGATCCGGTCGATGTTGGAAATGTCATACACGTCCGCCACTGCGGCAGTGTCCACACCTCCTGTGCCACGCTTCTGGAGTCTCAGGTTCTCCAAGATCTTCGAAAAGCGTGGATCCTACAACAAGGGGGAAGACTTAAGTGTCATAAGAAGCAGTTGCAATTCACCACCACTGCCACATTCACTGAGAAAAGACACAAAATAAAAAATAATGACAGTCCTCATAGGGAAGCTTTTGTTCCAATGCACTGCGCTGGAACTTACAAGCCTCGGAACCACCTAATGGGGTAGGAATTGCTCTCACTCCTGCCTTAGTCTGTTTTCTGTTGCTATAACAAAACTGTGGAGGCTGGGTAATTTATTAAGAAGGGAAGTTTTTTTGGGCCACAGTTGGGAAGCCAGGAGCAGGATTCCAGGGTCTGCTGAGGTAGCTTGGTAGAAGGCATCCCACAGCAAGACCAAGCACACACATAGCCTGGGTCCTCCTCCTCCTCCTTTTTCACCACTGGCATCCCTGTGAGTCTGAAGCTGAGTGACTTTACTCAATCCAAGCTGCCTTCCAGAGCTTCCACCTCCCATTAATATCAGCTTGGGCCTTGGGGGTTAACTTCTGATGCCTGTGCATCTAGGGGACCCACCAAGACCATAGCGGCCTGCACTGTGCAGTTTTATGAGGAGGCTGAGAGGAGTTACCATGCTCAGAGTCACACGGCTGGCACGTGGTAGAGCTGGAACCTTGACTCCAACTTTATGTTCATGGTTGTCACCATTATAAATGAAACTAAGTTTGCTCACTTTATTTTCTTTGCACTGGAGTAACAAAACTTCTCATGCTATTCTTTAGATTGATTGATTGATTGATTGATTGATTGATTTGGTACAGGGTCTCCCTACCCAGCTCAAACACATAGTGATCCTCCTGTCTCAGCCTCCCCATTGATTGGATTATAAGCGTGCACCACCACGCCCAGTCTCAGTGGCTAGCTCAGCATGGAGCCAGCACAGCCTGTGGTACCAGAGATTGAACCCAGGTCTTTGTAAGTGCCAGGCAACTGCTTAGACCACCAAGCTATCTCCCTGGCCTTCTCGTGCTATTTTGGGGCAGCAGACAGCGGGGTTTCTGAAACTGTTTTTTATACTATCTAACTCATTCGGTATGCAGTGGCCGAAGCCGCTAGTTGTGCCCCACAGCCCTCCACCTCTCATCCAGCCCTGGAGCTGAGCAAGGCAATGCCCACTGCCAAGTCCGTGCTCATGGCACAGGCAGGGGGCTGGGTTAGGGGTTATAGCTAGGTGTCCCCCAAGAGCCTCCTGGGCTCACAGGGGGCTTTGGGGAGGTGACTGGATTAAGGGGGCTTCGAGCTGCCTTGCTGGTAGGAGGTGGGGTCCGGTGGAAGAAGGAGGTCGCAGGGGCTTGCATGTCCCTGGCGCCTCCTCCCTCCCTGCTCTGCTTCCTGCCCGCCATGCCCTGAGTGCTGCCCTCCGACCTGCACCTGCGCCTCATGCCTGCCCTGGAGCCTGCTGCACCTGCGCCTCATGCCTGCCTTGGAGCCCGCTGCACCTGCGCCTCACACCTGCCACTGTCTCCTGCTTCATGCTATAGTTGCTGGGTACTGTGTCTTAGCAGGAATAAAAGCAGCTAAGACAGGCTGTGTGCGCCTCGCAGGCTGAGACGTAAATCTTCACACGGCCACAGCCACATGCATGCTATCGCCTTCCTACTCTCTAGAACATGGAGCCTGGCTGTGGCCACACAAGGGGACGGTGCCCTGTGACAGTGGTCCTCCAAGCCTGGTCCTCAGAGTCACCATCTCTACATCATCCACACCTGCTGGGCCTGGCAGTTTGCATCTGACCGTGCCCCTAGGGTTCCCCTAATCCACACAACTCTGAGACCCACTTGGGTTAAAAGAGCCACAGAGGAAGGAAGGCGCCTGGATGGGCTGGGCCGCCAGCCACACCTCCCTGTCACCTGGTAGGGAAGCCACGGTCTTCCTCGTAAGGCCACCACCTGCAGCTTGCAGCCTTCTGTCCCAGAAGCAGCGGCACACTTGGAGACAAACGTAACCCTTTCTCGTACTTTTCTCTTACAGCTAGAGAAACGATGGTTTAAAGAGCAGGAGGCATGGTAAAGGATCACGGAGTGGCCGTGGCCACTGAGGGCGTGCTGTGCTGCCCTCGCTGCTCACCTTGCTGAGCTTCGGGATCCTCACGTGGACGCCAGCTCGCAGCCCAGTGCCCAGGTTCGAAGGACAGGTCAGGATGTAGCCCAGGCGCTCATTCCACATGAACTCCCAGCCGCGCTCCTGGATCAGCCGCTCCACCTGCAGGCAAGACAGCGCTGGACACAGGCAGGGCCCCGGGACCCAGTGCTGCCTATCTTAGAGTAATAAGTGGCCCAATCACATGAGACAAGCCAGGTAAAACCTTGAACACGTGACCTAGCAGAGTAAGCTTTTTTTTTAGCAGGACAGGGGTTCAAAATTATGACCTTATACTTGCCCGACAGGCACTTGTGCCACGGAGCTATCTGCCCAGCCCCCCAATAGTAAGCTCTTGATAAATGCCATCTGTGGTCCACACTCACACCAGGACAGTGGGAGAGCATAGGGATTCTCAGGGGCCAGGTGACATCAGTGCCACTGCCAAGAGCAGTGTTAAGCAGGAAGACCACGGATGAATACTCAGGTCCCAGGTCTGTGGAGCCCTGGGGGGGAGGAGGAGGGCAGCTTCCTCATGAAGAGGAAGTCACCTACTTTCTGAGGTGCTGGGATGAAAGTCCTGCTCCCAACAGAGTGTCTTGGTCCCTAGAAAGAATCAGCCCCATCCTGGAAGTCACCATAGAGCCTCCTTAAAGAATGAAAAGCAGAGACGGCTCATTTTCGTGGCTGCTGAGGAACCTTGGCTTGCGTCTTACTTCTTTCAGGCCTCGACAGAAGCGCTCAAACACCCTCTTCATGTTGCCACCCTTTTCCATGGAGATGACCCTGGTGTGGTCTTCCTCGTTGATCCAGATGAGAAAGGTCTTGTCGTAGTTGTGCCTGAGGAGGAGAGCAGGGTGGAGTTGAGCCCTGGCTGGGTCCACCTCAGCAGTGAGAATCCTACCATCCATGGTGCGGTGCCAACCACTGCCTTGATGGCACTTATCTCCTGCCTGGGCCTGACAAGTCCCCCGGTCAGGTCATGGCCACAGCACAGAGCAGTCCTCACCCAAGCCTTCCCATTTCTACCCAGGAAGGAGAAAATGCCCTCCCCAGCACACAAGGACCACAGCCAACTATAGCAGCAGCTAGCAACTTTGACACCCACAGAAGTATTTTGTCTCCCAACCAATTCAGTCGAAATCTTGGGGGGCCCTGAAAAAACAAACAAGGCTGCGCCTTTAGCCATGGTGTTTGGGGCACTAAAGTGTGCCTATCTACACCGCTGACAGCAGCCCAAGAACACCCTCAGCTCCTCCTGAGTCAGGGAATCTATCATGGGAAGGACTCAAAATGCCCCCAAGACTGCTGGTCTTGATAAGACACATGCACACGTGCATTAATTCTTCCTGATTTTTCTTAGATCATCAACATTTATTTTTTTCCTTTTCTAGTCTTTCATTTTAATGTTGGAGACTACGATGAAGCAGCGCTGAGCAGGATTTCATACTAACCAATTAGCTTTCCATGCTTATGTGTGTCTGCCCGAGGCTTAGGCCCTCATCTGGAGGAGGGCAGCGGACTGGCAGTCAGTGAGCCTCAGTGAGTCACAGTCCCCACTGAGGCCCGTGTTGGCCTGTGAAGCTGGGACGCCTTATCCTACCCCAACATCACTGCCACAGTAAATGCCAACCGAAAGACAATCCCCCGATTGACACAATTCACTGCCTGAGAAAATATTTCCCAGGGTCCTTCTAGATTCTGTATTTTCTTCAGTATCTTCCTCCTTTGTTTGATAACCAACTAAATATGGGCTGTCTAGAAGAGTTTTCAGTCAGAACCTAGAGAATCTCAAATTCTGTGAGAGGGTTTTTGATTCTTCCTGGAAGCCTCAAATCATATTAACGCGGTATTTTAATATCGGGAGACAGGTTTTCTGTGAGGTCAAATAACATGAAGGCATTGTTTCTTTTCCCTCACCCACATGCATAATCCATGCAGACCGGCCCCCACCTGTGCCCCACCAAGACCCCCTGCAGCAGGGCGCATTTACACATGTGTGGTTCCTAAGGAGTCTGTCTTCTCCATGAGCTCAAGCTGGACATGCTGTCAGCTGCGGCTCGCGGCAGCCTGAGTTAGGACAGCAGCCGTGCGGGGACTCCTCTCCCACACGGCAAGAGGGAAGATGCCACCTCCATACCAGATTCCCCTGGCGTCTGGCCAGTCTCGGGCCATCCCAGCACAGGTGAGTAGAGGAGACACTGGCTTATCAAACAGGAAGTGGTCCTGCAGGCCAAGTGACAGGGTGAGAGGAGAGGCGAGTGAGCTCCGGAGGGCTGCAGACACCAGGGCCGAGTTCTCATTCCTGCACGCGGCTGTCAGCAAGGCGCCCTCCAGGATACCCCAGGAGCTTATCCGAGCCCCAGCAGCCCCGCCCCATGGGTGGGCACTAGGCACTGGGAGGAGTCTCCAGTGAGGCTGGTGGCAGCTGAAAGCCACTGGCTGTGCCCACGCTGCAGTGGGTCCCGCCCCAGTTGCTACCTCACACGGCACTCAGCAGGGCTGGGCTGTGCTAGGGTGCTGCGGGGAAGTCCGTTCTGCCAGCCACCGCTCTCTACACTTCTAGCCTTCCTAGCACATTTATCTCACTTTCCTCCATGTGAAGAGTATCAGAGACAGACTGTGTCTGTAGAAACACGAATAGCAGCTGGGACTTCTGCCTCAGCCAGGGCCACGCTGCAGCTACCCGCCCCCACTTGGTCCCTTGATCCTCCTAATGAAAAAGTGGAATTACCCCATGGCACAGGAGGTGCTGAGGAGAGGCAGGGCGATCCAGCCACATCACTGGTAGGCAGTGGCCGGGCCCGGAGTCCTGCGCGGCTCCCAAGCTGTACCCCAAGCCTAATGTTCCCACCAGAAGCTGCTGCTCCCTGCCAGCATGCAGTGTGTGGAGGTCACGTACTGGAGTCCTCACCAAGGTCAGGAAGACACAGGACAGAAGAGGGTCTCGCTAGGGCGCTACGGGTGGGGCCCAGGGAGACCTTGGGCCAGGATGCAACATGGTCCCTGCCTGGGAAACAGCCCTGGCTGGAGGGAGGAAGCCCAGGGCTCCTTGGGTGAGTGGCTCCTCAGGCAGGGTGGACGTGGGCCAGCCCAGAGCCGCAGGCCACTGGCCACAGAATCCCCATGTGGTTGCGGAACGGGAACAGGCTGTGGAATTTGCATCTTCTGTTTGTTTGCTTGCAGTACCAGGTACTGAACCAAGGGCCTTCCCACTGAGCTACACCTCCAGTCCCGTTTGTTTTTTTTAATTCTGAGACAGAGTCTGCCTAAATTCCCTGGGCTAGGCCTGCAAGATGGCTCAGCGGTCTAAAGCACCTGCTTAGGAAAGCTTAGGCAACTGATCCCTGGCACCACATGCTGCGCCAGCCCCGCCCCCAGGGCAGGCTGAGCCGGTAGAGAGAGAGAGAGAGAGAGAGAGAGAGAGAGAGAGACCCTGAGCTGAGCTCCACTGCGCAATCCTCCTGCCTCCTCCACCTCCAGACGGGGTGGACAGAATCGGACACGCAGCAGCACCACCTCCACCACCGCCCCCCTGCAGCTTGAAAAGGGAGATTCTGTTCCTGCTCCTCCTCAGGGTCCAAAGGACAGTTTCTGCTGACAATGCCACTATTACCGCACCTCCTGGGCGGAGGTGAATTTGGCGCCCAGTGCTAGGGTGAGCGCAGCCCATACCCAGGGCCACAACCGTGCACCTCGTCGCCTGACCCGCGCCCCGCCCCAGCCGGGGTCCCTTCCAGCCCCCTGCCCGCTCACATCGATGAGCCGCTGCTGGTCCTGCTCTGTCATCTCCGACAGCTTGTAGTAGCGTCCAGCTAGGTCGCCTTTGAGGCCCTCGAGCGCCGCGATGGCCACGTTCTCTACCTCCCTGCGTTCAGCGCGTGAGCAGGCAGGTGGCAGGCTGAGCCCGCGGATGCTGCGCCCGGTGCGCACCCTGGACGACAGCACGTAGTGCTCGTCGAACTGCCCCTGGGTGACCTGCGGGGTGGGCTTGAGGTTAACGGGGCCCAGGGTGCTGTACACTCCGTCCAAAGCTATCCCTTTGGGGCGAAACGGGGAAGCTTTAGGACAGGTTTACAGCTAGAGGCCGTCGCCCCCAGGCCTGGGGTTGGACCGCAAGGCCCGGGCACTGAGTGGCTCCTCAGCCCTTTGTGCTTTTGTTTGGTCTCCGAGTCTCACTGAGTTGCTAAATTACCCAGTCTGGGCTCGAATTTGCAATCTGCCTGCCTCAGCCTTGCTAGCAATACTTTTCAAAAACTATTTTAAAAATTAGCACACGCTTGCTGTTAATAATTACATTCCTGGTGGGGAGCTGGCTTGCAGACTGAGCCCCCCTGACGTCTGTTCTCTCCCCTCCCCGCATCTTTTGGCCCCCTTTCCTTTTGCAGAGCTCTAGTCTCTTCTTCCTGTTGCACGGGATTGGAGCGCAAGCATCCGATGCGCTGCCCTCAGCCTCGCGGCCTCCAGCTCATCCGTTTCCTGCAGATGACGCAGGCCTGTCCTCCTTCCAGGCACTTTCTTAGCCTCCTCGGCCCTCCCCCAGGACCCCAGGGCTCTGCCTAGGGAAGAACCGCCCAGGGAAGGCGGGGTGCACCCACCTTGGAGGCGTCCAGGTCCGTGGGGTGCTTCATCACCCGCGGGTCATAGCCATTGTGCCTTAGTTTGATGACAGGGTCGAAAAGATCAGCGAACACCTGCGGAAGAGAAGACGGCTTGCTGGCTGGAGCAGCGGCCTCACAAGAGCCCGGCGCTGCCTTCTCCGCATGGGGGCCGGCGCGCGCGCGCACACACACACACACACACACACACACACACACACACACGCCTCGGCAGTCCCGCAGGCTGCCTACAGAAGCGAGTGTGACGTCACCACGGATGAGGACTCTGCACAGCTCCCTCATCTGTCCTCAGGCCCCGGGCCCAGGGAGAAAGCGGGTGCTGGGCGGGTCAGTGGACAACTCCCGGGAATCCTCAGGCTGAGAGAGGAGTCTGGCGCTAGAGTCCTGGGACTTCTGCTGCTCTGGAGTCCTGCTCAGTGCTGGGCAGGCGCGACCCAGCGCTGAGCCCAAGCGGTGTCTGAGACCCAGGAAGCCCAGCAGCCGCAGCCCAAGGAGGCCCTCAGGCCACAGGCAGGCGGGTGGGGACCTGCGCCGTGCAGCTGTGTGCAGAGTGTTCATGGCCCCTGGCTGCCCGCTCAGAATGCACTGTGAGAAGGAGAAACCCCGGGCACTGTGTCCCCGAGCCCCCATCCTGTTCACCCGGGCTCCCCTCTTCTCCAATTGCTGCCTTCCAGGGAGCACAGGGCCTGGGCGGTGGCTGCCAGCTGCCCCCAGGATGAGGCCCAGAGGCAGCCTTGGTGCTGAGCTCCGTCCTGTGCTTCCGCACCAGGGATGCGGGGCAGGGCAACGGGGTTGCCTAGGAGACCACAGAGCAGTGGGGAAAGAGAATTTGCTGCCTAAGAACCCGCGGACCTGACCTCAACCCATGGTGCTTGTGGGTGTGACACCCACCACAGAGGAGACCACTGCTCCCCAAAGCCGTTCAGTGAGCTTGGAGCATTCTCAAGGGGGCCTGGACCTTGAGAAGCTGCACCCCCAGTGCCCCCAAACCATCTCACTGATGCTACACAGGCAGGACCCCTTTTGTCAGCTCCTGGATGAGTGAGGCACTCAGCCCCGGCCGCCCTCTCCGGAAGCAGCAGCCACGAGCTCACCTCATAGGACTCCTCATCCCCAGCCACCATGCCCACTGTCTTGATGAAGGGGTGGCCAGGGTTGTCCACGCCGGTCTGGATGCACTGGTCCAGGGTGTAGCCACTGGGCGTCACCTTGTTTCGGAGCTTGGCATAGATGGCTGGCGTGAGGCACTCGGCCATGCAGTTGTTGTGCTTGCGGAGGTCAGGGTAGTCGGCACTGGGGACGGACAGTGGGATCATCAGGCAGCTGGCGTGGGCCAGCTGGAGCTGCCGGGGTCGTGTTAGGTGTGGGAGGCTCCAAAGATAAGGGGTGCCAGGGACCTGGCAAGGAAAGGACACCCTGACAGTGGGCACCTGTGGTGCCTGTGAGGACGAGAGACAAGTTTAGAGTCCCACTCAGGCACGGGAAAGGGCAGGTCCAAAACACACAGTGCATGTGTCCCTTTCAAACAAGAGTAGCTCAGCAGGAGGCACCAGGCCCCATCACAGCCTCCCCCACTGCCTCAGGGCGCACAGAGGTCCCTTCGTCCCTGCAGCTTCCTGCAGCATCTCTTTGAGAGGTGTGAGAAAAAATACAATGAGTCCTCTGCCCAAGGGCAAGGCAGCTGGTAGGGACGGGATGCCATGTCCCTGTCCACCTCCCTCACCAGGCCTGGCACCGGGGGCTTTTATCCTGATATCAAAGTGACCACAAAAGGAAATGCTTAAATCAGTTGTGCACTTCGAGGCATCCAGGAGGTGCCACTGAAGAGCCCCAGGCTAGAGGCCTCTGGGGTGCTGCAGGAAGCAGGGAGGACATGGGGGTCATGGGAAGGGGCTCTGCCTTTGTTCTTGAATGGGGAGTATGTGGAGGGGCTCACGGCCACGCGTTGCGGTAATCTTTTGATCGAAGTGCGCACTGCTCTTCTGTGTAATTGGTGTTTCTAGGGTTGCGCTGGTCCTTCCTGTGCTTGGCAGCACCTGCGGGCCCGACTCACCTTGCGGGGAACAGCTTGTGCTGGCCCTGGGGCTCCGCGCGCACATGCTGTTGGTTTAGCAGGTAGCCAGTGGTCAGGGCGCTGGTGCCCACGGTGGCAAGCAGCAGAGAGGCGTTGCGGCCCGTGAGCAGCTTGGAGAAGGTGCTGGCCATGCTTCTCGGGAGGCTGCAAGGAAGGGGGGAGGGAGCGAGGGGAGGTAGGGGCAGGGAGAGAG
>PVKN010044888.1:0-10025 GCA_004027915.1 Capromys pilorides
TGATAACAACAGTAAGATGCAGGCCTTTATCTGACTCCCATGGCCTAGGCTTGTGTAAAATAAGCAGGACACCAAACTCCAAGCTCTAAATCTGCCTATGACCGCTTAGTTTAAAAGCATTTTATGAAAGGTTAATCTTTGATAAAAGATTGTATCTTCATTTTACATCTAGAAGTGAAGATTTAAGTAACTTGGAAACTAATATAGTGCATAGATCATTGTAGCCCTAGAATAAATAGGACTTGGGACGCAGAGCCGAGTTCAGGTTTTTGTCATCACTTTTTGGGCCATCTTCTGTTAGGCTGAAAAGAGAGATTTGTACTTCATAAATTTCTGGCAAATCAGTGTCTCCATTAGCATATATTTCTTTGGTTTAATTTTTAATTTATCTTATCTTCATATAAAAAATAAGATTATACTTTAATGCTGGCTAACTTTTTGGTATGCTGCGGATTGACAACTTTTGCCTTCTGTATTATGCAATGCTCATTTTTGCTTCTCAGGGATGAAAACAGTCTCTATAGAGAAGTTATTTTTCTTTAAACTCTGGTTTGGAATCCAGAAATGTGAGATTTAGTCCCAACTCTTAATATGCTAAGGTTCTATCTAGAGCAAATGGAAGCTCACTGAACTTGGCTTCCCCATCTATGGAAACTGTCACAAACAGGAACACCTCGACACCCTCACTAAGAGCCCCAGCAGCCACGCAGTTCCCAGCAGCCTGCCTGGCATAGAGCATGTGTATGATATTCAATAGCGCATTTTGTTTCTTTCCTCCCTTCCTATTCCTATTAATTTTTTACATAATTAAAGATTCAGATTTTCTTTTATAGAATCTGGTCTCATAGAAGAAAATGTGCTCTATAGAACAATGCGTCACAGAACATTAAATGATTTACCTGCATCCAGTCAATTTTTCCACTCAACTACGTCTTGTCAATAAAGCCAAGGTTTTCATTCCTCCTAATGACAGATAGATACATTTAATCTTTTTAGCGTAATGTGCTACAATGAGGTTCATAAAACTTTTGAGTTTTACAATAATTAATCTACCTGCTAAAATGCCCTTCTGCCCGTGTTACTAGCCAAAATTTGATTAAATCCACATTTTACTTTTTTGTAATCCTGGAAAGTAATAGGAATCATAAAATAATTTAAAAATAAAGTCTGAAGTTCTGGT
Organism: Capromys pilorides; assembly: GCA_004027915.1. NCBI lineage: Eukaryota > Metazoa > Chordata > Mammalia > Rodentia > Capromyidae > Capromys > Capromys pilorides. Next base: position 1,181 of record PVKN010044888.1, read on the forward strand.
TCTCTTTTTATCCAAGTAGGTTACATTCTAAATGTTTAGTAAACAGTTTCCTGGGATAAAGAAAATATATATTATCTGATAGAAACTTAAATTTTTTTAAGTGTCAAAAATCATTTATGTCAAGTGAAATTGGTAAAGTTGACTTTAAAAATAAGTATAGCTCTCTTTCTTTCTGGTGTCTTCTTTCTGTCATAACATAGGAATTCTGGCTTCCATCTAACCAATCCTCATGGCAATTTTAAGTTGTCAGCATGTTAAACTATTAAATGGAAACAAAAAAAATCTTTATTTCTTCAACTAATACTATGTGTAGATTAGCTCAGAGATTCAACTGCTCAGTCATCCGATGCTTACCTTCCTGGCTAGTTTTAATTCTCTTGAGAAAGTAAATTGTTCTCTGAAGCTATTTTTCTCTCCTTTGCCTGGGCTCACAGAAGTCTCAGAACTAAAGATGAGGCTAGTGAGTGCTGCGCAATCTAACGTGTGCCTTTTTGTTTATCAACTTTCCTTCCAGCTCTTTCTCATGTCCTAATGTCTCTATTTCTCTGAATTGCCTGCTCAAATTTCATTGTAAATGTTGGTCTATCATAAACCATATTTAGAAGTCAAACTGAATCATTTTCAAAGTTTTAGGTGCAGACACATTAAAAAATAAATCAATTCCACTAAACCTGATACTCCTCCTGCGTCCTGCACCTCAGTGACTCTGAAGATATGATCCTTAGTCTTTCTTGGCTGTACTGTTTTCTTACTTCACAATCCAGTGGTTTATAAAATCCTAGAATTTCTACCTCCTACATCTCTCCTTCTCATGGTACCATCGTTGTCTGAGTTAAGAAATTTAAACACCTTTGCTCTTGGCTTCTCTTTTATTGCCCCATCCTTCAAGCCATCCTTCAAGCTGTTGCCAAGATGGTCTTTGGAAAAGCTCACGTCTGTCTACCCCACAGTAAGAGCATAACCAAGTAGCACACGCAAGAGCAGCGCAGCGCTGGCTCTCATGACTCGTAAACATCACGTGCTATGGAAAAGGATGAAATGCACTGCTGAGGGGAGTGGTTTCAGTTGCATTACTGTGATAGGAAGATCATTTATTTCTTTATTAATAAATGAATAAGAAAATCTTCAAAAGTCTTTTTTTTTTTTTGTGGGACTGGGGTTTGAACTCATGACCTTACACTTGCTAGGCAGGCACTTGTGTCACAGAGCTATCTCCCCAACCCCTTCAAAATTAATATAGAAGAAGGAGGGACGTTTGTGAGGAGCAAGGCCCTGGATCTTAAGGAAGCCAGGAGTTGTGGGAGTCATGAGTCATGAGTTCTAGGAAAGTGATGCTGAAGGGGAAGAGGAATCTGAGAGACTGGGGAAGGATGGAGGAAGGGATATGGTGGTCCGATTGCTCCCTGACTGTTAGCCATTTCTGGAAATACAGAAGGATGGAAATAAATAACAACTTCCTGGCTATTCTTATTGTTCTCTTTGTCTGTCCTTAGGTGCATTTGATCTTATAGGAGAAACTAGAATAGAAGGTGTTTATAATTTTTTTTAAAAAACAAAAATTGAACTCAGGACCTTGAGCTTGCTAAGTAGACACTGTACCACTAAGTTATGACACCAATGGACAGATGCGTATAAAACAAAAAAACAACTATTTCTAAATTAGAAGATGTTTGTAAGATAACTTTCATAATTCTTAACGACAGGGGAAATAGAGAGTGGGACCCTCAAAGCTGCCTTATGCAGCAGATGTGCTCTCTACCCTAACACTGGATGATGTTGATGGAAACTGTTAGCAAGCCACACTCCAGGAAACCCTGGCTTCTCACACCATCTACTGCAATGTCTGCGTGTACTTGAGACGTCTCTCACCTGCTGCCCTCCTCGCTTAATAATTGTGAGCACCGCCAATTTCTCCAACTCAGGCACAGAGAATGAACCCTCCGCTGCTGGTGGAGCTGCCGTCGCAGACCACACAACCGATCAGGCCGAGGGAGCATGGAGCGGGTGGCTACTTTCCGAGAGCACCTCAGGCTCTCCCTTCCTAGGTCTTCAGTCAGTCCGGCTCCTCTCTGGTCGAGGCGCGTTGGCAGCGCAGTAACAGCTCGCTAGAGAGCAGACTTGCCTCAGCAGTTCTGGCCTCCGCCAGGTGGTCAAAGGAAAAATAATTGTGCTTACCTGTGAAAACACGTTGCCTATAAATCAAAAGAGGTCAAGTTATGTCCACCAGATGGAGGTTTTAAAATCTTAATGTGTAAGTTAAGATATAATGGATTACTGGAGGTGAAATTTTAGTAAGGTTGAATCATTTTGTTGCCGTCTGGGATCTAGGGGAGTGAAAGGTTACTGTTACAGGGAACAAGAATGAAGTCAGATTTTCATCTTCGGTGACCTACTTACAAAAGATGGGATTCTGACCCATTAATTCTCAAAATCATATCTAATTATCATCTCTATGGCTTATTGAGACTCAAATATGTTTTTTTTTTTCCTCTGCTGTGTGTATAGGGTCGTTTGCATGAGTTCTAAATTTAGACTTGTTATAAAGTTGCCCCTAAAATTATTGTGTTTTAAAGTCAAGATTCAACACACCACTCCAATTTCTTTAATCCTAGAAATGGAAATTAAAGTGTAACAGAAAGCAAGAGGAACGTTCGCCCTTCAGTTTTCTCTGTTTTGGACAATTACATAACAGAAACCTTGTTTAACCTGAAGTCTTGGTATTAACCCTAGATTTCGTTTACCTCTGTCTCATCGTCAGGATTAACGCTATGCACACATTTGCCTACGAGTAGTCTATTTTTATTATGAAAGAAGCAATCATAAGGAAAGCTGAGTTTCTCCGTGAATGGCAAACAATATTTTCAAGAATACTGTATACTCCAGGGTATGAATATAGCACCTGTACAACAGAGATAGCTTTAGAACATTTGTAAGGCTTTTCCAGCTGGGGATGATTACCACTCCCCCAACTTGGTCTCTTCTGAAATTCTATGGTGTGTCTTTCTCTAACTACAATTTCTGAAGTGATGTGCAAATTTAGGTAATAACACTCACTTACGGGATATTTTTATTTTTGTTTTTGTTATTTTTGTTGTTGTTGTTTTCTAGCATACTGAGAAAGAAGTTTCCCTTTTTGATCCTCCACCACTGTTTGTTAAGTTTAACATCTTGCAGCACAGAAGAACATGACTTTTTTTGTAGAAAAGAGAACATTTGGGTACATGGGTTGTTCAATATGTAGATTTTTCTAGGGTCTTTTAATATATGTTCTTCTTTTCTTAAATCATCAAATATATTTAAAAACACCACATTTACATTGCAGACCTTTGTTGAGATGTTTTTCTTTTAGGTATAACTTAGAAAGCTCTTATATGTAAAAACAAGAGTGTATTTAAAATACTTACATTTTGAAACATTTAAAATCACTCGATAGGGCTGGCCAAATAACTCAGCAGATTAAAGCACCTGCAAGCAGGTGCAGGGGCAAGGGTTGGATCCCCTGGCCTACTCTGCTAGCCCAGCCCCCTGGGCACACTAAGACAGCAGTTGAGACTGGGCGTGGTGATGCACCCCTGTAATCCCAGCTCTTGGGAAGCTGTAAACAGGTGGATCACTACAAGCCCAATTTAATAGTGAGATCCTGAACACCCTTCTCCCTCAAATACAAAAAAATAAATAAATTTAAAAGACAAATTTTGATAAATACTATTACCCTTAAGGGAAAAGAAAGAAATAATGCACAATTCCAATTTCCTTTAAGAGAGTGACTTTAATGAGAACAATGGGAATGGAAATTGTGAAAGTTTAGGTGTGACTCGCATTTTGACACAGGTTCCTGACATGAATTTACTCCTTTGTACTTTTAACGCATAGGGACAAAGGTTAAAAATTCACTTCATCACCTTATTTTTATATATAGTAGGGGTGAACTTTTAGTTTTATTTACATTGAATTTTATTTATATTATATTTGAACTTTAAGTCCAAGGATAATAACTTCTCCACTCTTTTTTAACTGCCGTTTTCTTAGTTCTATGGGTATCAGTGAAATTAATAGGAAGCAAGTTTCTTGGGCTCTAACGGACTCTGTAAATTAAATTTGTGCAATGTAGAGAGTGGCATTTTAAGAAGATAGTTTAGTTTAACCCTTATTTCATGGAATAAGTCAACATAAAATGAATATAAATACTTCCTCTCAATGAGAATGGATGCCCATACATACGGCTATGTCCATGGGCAGTAAAGTAAGGACTTGGAATATGTGTAAATGCAGTGTTGGTGGAGCACCATTTATAGATCATTGCTGACCATTGTATGCACTGAATTTTTTCTGCACCTTGACTCAGCATCTGGAGGGCTTACATTTCTTCCCAGCCCCTTATAAGATAGTCATAATCATACTATGATAGGTATAGTCCTCTGAAAGCAATCCTACATTCAGAGGATAACAGTTTCTAAGCAGTCTGGTATAAATTTACTCTTTTAGGTCACTTTTATTTTCCAACAACAATGCAACGGTTTATACAGAGAATCCCTACAAAATGCTGCTAGTCAGAAAAACTTTTACCTCGGTTATGCACTATAGCTATGACCTTGAGATTGAAAAAAAAAAAGACCTATGATATATTGATATACAGAAATGGAGCTGGCCAGATAGCTCACAGACTAAAGCACCTGCTTAGGCAGAGTGAGGTGGCTGGGGTTTGGTCCCTGGCATACTGTGCCGGCCCCACCCCTGGGGCGTGCTGAGAATGTGATTGAGACTGGGCATTGTGGAATGCGCCTGTGATTCCAGTGCTTCGGAGGCTGAAAACAGGAGAATCACTATGAATCTTATCTGTGTAGTGAGACCCTAAAGACCTTGAACCAAATGCATTTTTTAAAAAAAGAATAAATGGATGCATTATAGTAAAATCATATTTTTAAGAGCAGTAGAAGGTTCTGGAAGTAACATGGCCTAGAAGAAATAAAGTTATAAGAGTGAACAGCCCTTACTGTGTAAGCTGAGAGTTATGTTCCTCCCTTAAGGATATTGCAGAATTAGAATATAGCATCCAAGATAGAGGTTGACCTATACAAACATAGACCAGACAGTTTGGTGTGCTAGCATGATGTACAAAAATCTAAAATACTTTCAGCTGGGCTGTGGTGGTGCATGTCTGTAGTCCCAGCACTTGGGAGGCTGAGGCAGGAGGACTGGTGAGAGTTTGAGACCAGCCTGGGCTACAAAAAGTGAGCTGAAAGCCAGCCTCGACTGCATAGCAAGACCCTGTCTCAAAATAAAATAAAATACTTTGAAACCTAAAACTAGGTTTTCCTAGAAAACATTTGCAGTGCTCTGGCATAGATGGTGGATTCCTCAACACTCTTGTAGTGATTAGAAAAAGAAAGATCCATCCAGAAATGACCTGCCACAAACGTGTAACAGGCTCTCTGTCAAGACTGAAAAAATGTGAAGCTGTGTGAGGCAGTGGGCTAACGAGTCAAACTCAAGTCTCTTGGGGCAGAACTTTATCTCTGGTAGACAATCAGAGAGCAGTGAATAAGGAACCACCAAACTCTGGACCAAAAGCCCATGAGGTCACTTCTGAGGAACAGGAGCAGATCACAAAAGGATCACATCTACCCAAATCTTCAACTCAGTCAAAATGGGGCCCAGGATACTAGAGAGATTATAATTGGAAAGCAGTGAAACAACAGTCTATGGGAGCTTTACATGAGCTGTACCCTTAATTTTCAATGAAGTAGCGGTTGTTATTTCAACTTTATAGATGAGAACTACACATAAAATGTTAAATAAGAGCAAATATATAAGGAAATACGCAAAGCCCTGCTTTCTCAGTTCTTTGCATACATAGACTCTTACCACAGGGCACCAGTGAGCTGTGACACCAATAACTCAGTAGGTCCCTGAAGTCCCCTACACACTTGGAGCTGAATTTGGACACCTGTCATCCAGAGATATCGGCATGCTCTTTGAGTCAGCAGTGGTATTTAATTAGGACTGGGAAATCCCTAATTTTATTTTTGTTGTTTTTATTTTTATATATTTATTAAGATCAATTGAACCTAAGATAAAAAAAATAAGCTACATGATTAGAAACACCAGAAACTGAAGACCATAAATCTATTTTTAAAGATGTCCAGTGTGGTACCAGCTCAGTTATTGATGGTGGGTTTTCTACACAGGCCTGGTCTTTGAGTTACGAAAAAATATCACTAGAAACTGCATTCTGGGAACAATAGAATCCCTGGTGAAGTGTTTCCTCCCAAAAGAATAGTAAAATGTCAAACAGACAAAAGTAGGAAAAATTATGTCTTCAGACAGCTGCAGTGGTGGTGTGACTTCAGAATGCACTGTATGATACAGTACACAAAGTCTGTTATACATCAGCTATTCTGTAAAAAACACCATTTTGATATAGAAAAAAGATCCTAATTAGTCATGGATCTTTCCTATCTAGCATAACTAATGTCAATAATAAAAAGAAATCTGCCCATTTTGAATGCCTGTAAGAAGGCACGCACATTTCCGTACATATCTGCTAACTTAATCCTACCCCTGTATCCGTCTTATGATTAAGACAAGTTGGATAAATAGGATAAAATTTTCCTCAAAATACTTAGGCATTGGGAAGAGAAGTATTGGTTTAAACCCAAGAAGCCAATACTCTTCTTTATTCACAATGGTTGATTGCTTTGGCAATTATAGCACATAACTGTAATGAGAATGCCTTGTTTACATCCACCATTGTACAAGTGCAGAAACGCAGTACCAGAGCATGCGACTGACTTTTTTCTATGCCCATGAGATTAGTATATGCACAGTATTAGAACAGGAAGCCAGATGCACATGTTTAATTGAAATTAAAGCTATAGAGATAGAGAGATAGAGATAAGAGAGAGACATCGACAGAGATATAGAGATAGACATAGAGATAGAGACAGAAATAGAGATATATAGATATATATTTAAATGCAGCTCAGAATCATAGTGATCCTCTTATTTTCAGCTTTTCCAGTACTGGGATTATAGGCGTGTGCCAATAAGCCCAGACTGTGGTTGGCTCAGCCCACCTGGGAGCTGGGGTTCATGCAGCATGTGGTGCCAGGGATGGAACTGCAGTTCCTGCACTTGCCTAAGCTTACCAAAGCTGGCACTTTAGTCTGCTCAGCTATCTTGCCAGCCCTGGGACCTATATCTTAAGAATTTCAATGCAAATATGAGCAAATTTCCAAGCAAATTAAGAGGAAAAAACAAAAGTTAACAACCTGCACTGCCTCCTGTTGTTTCTTGAGGCTTTGTATATAAAGATGATAGATAGATAGATAGATAGATAGATAGATAGATAGATAGATAGATAGATAGATGATAGATTGACTGATCTATAGATATTTATAATGATATAGCAATCATTTCCCAGGAATGTCTCCTCCATAGACCTACTACAACTTCAACTATCTATTGTTTATTGTGTCAAACAACATCCAACCACAGTACTCAAATTGCTTACAGAAGAACCACATTTGTTCCACAGAAAATACACAAATACCAAGAAAAACTATGAACTCCTCACTTTTCTTTGATCTGCAAAGAATCACAGAAAAATTTTTTTGGATCTGGTTCATGTTTATGTCAATCTAATTTTCTCTGTCTTTGTCTCTCTGTCTCTGTTTTTCTCTCTCTCCCCCCCTTCTCTCTCATCTAATGGACTTTGTTTTTCTTTGATTTAAGTGCTTTCAGTCTCTGCATATTGTTTTGTGGGTTGCTGAACTTCAGCCTGGCTCTGTTCTTCACTCTACTAAAAATGAAAGAGTTGATCACAGCAAAGCACAGCTAGCTTACATGGAAGATGATAAAAGAGCCAATATTTCTCTGAAAGTTCTTGAAACCAGGTGACCAGTTCTGTGGGGCCTAAGTTCCTAAAAGCAATCAAGAGATACATATTTTTTTTTAAAAAAAAAAACATCATATTTAGACCCAAGTTGCAAAGTTTGATTGTTAACTTAGATTTGAGAACAGCCAAAAGCTGATGCAGAAAGAAATCAATAATTATGTCAATCTAACATTCTCTTTCATTATAATGAAAATACCATTTAGCAATGTTTTATTTATCAAATTTTGAAAGATATGCTCTGTGTAACTGTAAAATAAAGAACTTGTAGAAAATATTCTACAAATATTCCACAATGGAAATCTATTATGCACCATATTTCTAGGCAAGTAGATGAAAACCTCATAACGCAAATTATTAATAAAGAGCAAAATCTTATTATGACATTGTTATGTTAGTGATTAATAGGAGGGGTGAGATTTGACAGTATATTAATCTCTTGGTGTAAAGCTAAACATAGTTCATCTAAAACGAATATCTTGAGCTTGAATTTGAGGGGATTTTTAGTTAATTTCTTACCTTTTTCTAATTATATTTTTTAATTTAAATTTAAATTTTGTCCATCTATTAGTCCCTACAGAATTCATTAACTTTGTGTCTACAGTAAAAAAGGACCAATTTAGCTGTAGTGGTCTTTGGCAATTCTCCTTTGGAGCACACATGTCCAATCAACACCTGCAGTCTGGGTGTGCATTAGGTAGTTTACTCAGCGTGCTCCCAGGGAGAGTGACCTAAGGATAGACTAGGCACTTATAAATGAGCCCTCCAGTGCCTCCATTACCGCACAGTACAGAGCTTGGCATACTTTAATTCTTTCTTTATCATGACAGATATGTTAGGCTGATATTATACAAATATGCCAGCAGCCCATGCATCTGTTACTTAAGATGTTAACTGCTTCATGGATTGAGATACAGGGCGCCAGGGCAACACAATCTAAATTATTTGATG
>PVKN010044889.1:0-10025 GCA_004027915.1 Capromys pilorides
TCTAATCAATTCAGAGTACTCACATAGTATTTGAATAGGTGAATATATACAAAGATGTCAGCTAAGAAAAAGTTTCCATGGTAGTCAAGAATTACTAAGAATAAAACATAACATAAATACTGGCATGGCAAATATATGACCAGAACTTCTAGCAGTTTGGGGATAGGATATCACACAAAGTTCTAGTATGTCATGGACGTGGGCAGTGTCCATGACTCTTACTGGTGGCCAGGTGTCACTTGTAGGACTGAGCTACTGCTATTTCCTTGATATCCTCTCTGTAGACCCAGACAGAATCATGACCCACAGGGTGCAGGAGAAGTCCGTTTGTAGACTATGCTGATGGCCATATTCTACTGCTGTATACAAAAAAGTAATTGAAAGACTGCTTTTGTATACTTCTTTTTCTCTGTGTTTAATTATTTGCCCTATTTTGTGGGTTCTTTCCATTCTTCTTCGTGGAGTTGTGGTCATTTTGATCCCTCTCTACAATTATCTTTTACTAGTCTGTGTAGGGTTGGCTTTGTCATCATGAAATTCTTTAGCTGTTCTTTGTCCTGGAAGTATTTCACTTCTCCGTTGAACTTGAAAGAGAGTTTTGCAGGGTATAGCAGTCTGGGCTAGAATTTGTTTTCTTGCAAGACTTGAAGTACTTTGTTCTGTGCTCTTCTTGACTTGATGGTTTGTAAAGAGAAATCTGCCATTATTTTAATGGGTTTTCCTTTAAATGTGATCTGTTTCTTTTTTCTAGCAGCTTTTAGTATACTGTTCCTGTGCTGAGTTTCTGGATCTTGATTATTATATGTCTGAGTGTGGTTTTAATTGGGTTGATGTTATTTGGAGTTCTATATGCTTTGGTTACCTGAATATCAAATTGTTTCCCCACATTTGGGAAATTTTCTGCTATTACTTCTACCCATATTCCTTTTATATCATTTGCATTGACTCCTTTCTTACTGATGCCTATTAGTCTTACATTGTTCATCTTTGCATCATCTTGCAGATGTTGAATGATTTTTTTCCTGCATCCTAGTTTTTTAAGAGATCTTTTCTTACCTCTTCACTAGCTGCAATGGTGCCTTTAAGGTCTGCAACTCTGTTTTCACTGTCATTGAAATGGTTTTGCCAGCTTGTGAATGAGGTTTTAGGTTCCTGCATAGCTCTTTGGATCTGCTTCATGCATTCTGTTACTTTCCTATTGTGCTCACTCAAGGGTTCCATCATTTCTCTATTCTCTGTTTTTTTATCAGTGCCTTCTTTAGAAGCACTTAGTACTTATATTATAGGTATTACTTCTTTTTTTACTTCAGAAATTATTTCTGATCTGATTTCCTCTATAGCTTTCTGCAGTTGTTTCTCTACTTTACATGCTATTATTTCAGAGATTTCAGGTGTATGATTTCCAGTTGCTCCTATACTAGTGTCTCCTGTGTTTGTTCTGGCTGGGCTCAGGGCCTGACAGTGCATTTTGCCCCTTCTCTTTGTCATTTTGTATAGCCCTGCCTTCTGACCTTTCGTGTAGAGTTTGGTAGAGTTCTTACTTAGCACCAGATCTGGATCTACCAAGTTCAAACTTGTCCAGGTGGATATGGCTCGGATCTGGCTGCTGAGCTCCACTTCTTCCTGCTGTAGCCCTTGCAGGTGAATCTTCTGTGCCACTCAGACAAGGTGTTCTGATCCTGGATCAGCTGGGTGGGTCTTGTCTCTAGTCTCTCAGCAGGGAGTTTTGGGGCAGTTTTCCACACTGGGCCTGTCTGATGGATGAAGTTCCACTCACATGCCAGGCCTTGTTGCTGGGTTAAATGAATTTCCAGCCGGCCTGTGGTGGTCCCACTCATATACCAGGCCTGATTGCTTGGTCAAATGAGTTTCTGGGGGGCCCAGGGTGGTGTCACTCACAAGCCAGGCCTGGTTGCTGAGTCAAATGAGTTTTTGGGAGAGCTCACGGCAGTGTCACTCAGACACCAGGCCTCGTTGCTGCGTCACTGAGTTTCCATTGGGCCAATATGTTGACTTTTGACACTGATTATGAAGTGCCACTATTAGGCAGTTTTGTGAAGTTTTCTAAAACATATTTTTAATTTTACTTGAAGTAAAATCTATTTTTTTAAATCCATAAAGATTAATGTGGCATAAGAGATATGTTATGGACATCTAATGAGCTGTTAATTTCCGATAAAACAATGAAGATTAATATATTCACTCTAGGGAACATGATGTTCATTTTGAAATAAGAATATTTGAGATAATTTAATCTGTTCACTTGAATATAAAATTTAAAAAATTAACTGTTTGATAAGCTTATTTCTGAAAGCAGTGGCTTTTAATATTAGATTTCTCTTTTTTGGGGGGGTGGGAAGAGTCTTCAGGGTGTTCAGGGTCTCAGCACTAGATCAGACTCATAGTGATTTGCTTGTTTACAGCCTCCCAAGAGCTGGGATTACAGGCGCATGCCACCAGTCTCAGTTGCCATCTCAGTGTGCCTCGGGTCGCAGGACCAGCCTGGCAGGCTCTAGGGATTGAACCCCAGCCCCTGAGCATGCTTGCAGGTGCTTTAAATCGCTGAGCTGTTTGGCTGGCCTGCTATGTTATATCTTAATGCAAATTATAATTTTAAACGTTATAACGGTGATTCATGAAATTGAGCTACTGTGTAAATCTTTTCTTTTCATTAGCGGTTTTTTTTCTTAATCTTTCACTTTTTAATATACTCAACATAAAAAATTGTTACCACTTCCATTAATCTTCTTTGTTGATCAGTGATCTGTGCTGTAATCAGTTTGTGTAGAACATGAGATCAAAGCAAAGAAAGGATAAAATTGTATTTGAATATTTTCGCCTTTTTGTGGTATTGATTAAAATGCCCCAAAATGATTTTTTTCTAATGGAAGTATAGACATTAGCTTTGGTTATCATTCAAAGGGGAAGAACAGCTGGGATAGGGAAAGGAGGGAAAAAAGAAATGAGACATGTATTCACAGGATGGCTTGGATAATTGTACTGCTGACTCTGCTGCTCTATTGAAAGGGGCAGTAAAAGCTTACATTTTTTTCACTCTTTATTATTTGTGTGTATGTGTGTGTGTGTGTGTGTGTTACTAATTTTGCATGCTTATGTCTGATAATCTGAACAATTAATTTGAACACAGCATAATGCAATATAACAATCATTGTGGAATTGAATCATTGAATCATTTTGTTTAGTGAAATTCTGTATCATTTCTAATGTTTTTGAAAACTATTTTCACTCGCTTTTTTTTTAAAAAAAACAAGTAAGTTTAGAAGCAGCTCCTGTCTTGTTTTGTTTTTAATTTATACACTTGGTGCAGTGTCTCACTGTGCAGATCGCACTCCTAGTGATCCTCCTGTTTGCAGCCTCCCCGAGCTGGGATTACAGGCCTGTGCCACCATGCCCGGACTCAGTCACTGGATCAGCACGCCGAGAGGCAGGGCCAGCGTGGCATACAGTACCAGGAATTGAACCCCAGCCCCTGGGTTTGCCTAAGCAGGCACTTAGTCCACTGAGCTATCTTGCCAGCCCTATATCTCCTGTTTTTGAGTATCCTGAGGGAAAATGTGCTTTAAATATTAGCACATTTGGGATTTTTGAAATGTTACATTTAGCCAATAGAAAATTATATAAAAATGTGTTAAAGGACTTGAGTATCGTATTACATTGTGCTATACACTTATCTTTATGTATGTGGCCCAGGGCCTATAGGATCTCACTCCACAGATCAGACTCCTAGTGATTCTCGGGTTCTCAGCCTCCCAACTGCTGGGATTGTAGGTGCACCACCACGCCCAGTCTCGGGCACCATCTCGGCAAACAGCCCGCAGCAGGCGGGGCCGGCATGGCAAGCCAGGGTTGAGCTCTGGCCGCTGTGCCCTGCAGGCGCCTTAGTTCATTGATTGGACATACACTGCCCTTATCTGAAAATGTATATAGCCCACTAACGGAATTTGAGAGTTTCTTTGGTTTTCACATTGAAAGAAGAAAAGGAAAAGCAAACTCACTGATCTGGTCAGAATTGTGAACTGAAGACAAGTGATGGTAGAACAACAACAAAAGTTATTTACATATTTTTATACATGAAATTAAAAACATAGTCCCATTCCCATCTGATTTGCTATTAAAATAAAGGGTTTAACTTTTAATATTAAATAAAGGAGGTTTCCTTTGACTCTTGATGTTGGAATTACTAAGGTAAAAATTTACAAGATAGTTCCATTTTACTTTCATGACATTTATATGAGCTGTGTTTATTGTTTGCCCCAAGTTATTTAATTTTATAATATAGCCCTAGAATTTTTAATTAAATATGCAAATTCTGCTATAAGACAAAAACTCGTATGCATTTTACAGTAAATTTAATTAAGCATTTCTTGTAAGTTCATTTCAGTATCTATCATGGCCCACTAAAGTTGGAATTCAGTTGTAAAATGGTAGATTAATTGCCTTTGTATTAAATGAAATAAGAATCTCAAATATGCAAAGTCAGGAAATTTAATTGTGGTCTCCAATCGCTTATTCAGTGTATTAGGAAACTGAATGCAGAAGAACAGGAGGAAGGGCAGAGGTTGTTAAATGTAGCACATCACACACGTTTTGCACTTTACTTAATGATCCAAGTGTTTATTACTATGAAGTCAATGCACCATTTAAAGAATTATGGTAGAACTGTAAAACATTAAAAACTCTAATTAATTTTAGTCTGAAGCATGCAGCGTGCTCATTTTCATTATCATCAGTATTTTTCCACTTATTGAGATAAAGTTTTTGCCGTGCGCAGCGCACTGGCACATTTTGTGTGTTTAAAGCACAGCTTCACACATTGCTGATACTTACATCTGGTGTTTTAAATGAATAAAAGAAAGCGGTTGTTTATTACAGACCAAAAGAATTGGTTTTCTGTACTTGTTTATAGCTCCCAACATTTAGAACAGATTACATCTTATTTTAAAATATAGCTCCACCTACTTATAGTTTAAAAGGGCTGTGAATAAAAACATCTGGATAATTTCCAAGTAATTCGAATCTGATTTCAATAACTTCTTTCTCTGACCAAAGGAATATTTAAAATCTGTAGAAAACGTGCTAAGAAGATAGAAGCAGTTTCAAGCGCGTGTGTATTTGTGCGTTCTTGCTTCATCACCCCGCGGGCCTCCATGTGCCTCCCTCTGAATAGTGAACTTGGCAAAGTGAAAGCAGCTGGCAGTGTTTTCTCTGTAATAAACGTGGATTGCCAGCGCTTTTGCTTACTTTTGGAAAAAGTCTGTAAGCCCAGATAAAAAGCTACTGTCTTTGATAAATACAATAATACCAAGTAACATGTTCCAGTTCAGAAAGTAAGCTATCTTCATAAGAAAATACAGCACAGTCCGTGTTTCTGACACTGCACATCTAAAAGTCACGTCCTGTTTATTGCCTCTACTTCTACATGACATCTTTTAATAATTCCCCATCAGAACCAGCCCACACACACAAGGCTGCAGATGCTGGAGACCACCATGGAGGGGAGACACCCTTGAGCCAAGACCTACGCACCAAAACATGCCTCTGCTTCCCCTGTGGGCGTTGGGTATTTGCTCAGCAGTAGGAAAGCAGCTGGGACCCTTCTCGTAGAGTATAGCGCGCTGTCCGTTGAGCCCCTGTGTGTCTTTGATTGCTTTGGCATAGGTTATCTTATAATTCTTTTCTATCAACTGTAGAAAACTGATAACACTGCAAAACATCCCTGTCCAAAGCAGTGCAGATGCAGTCTGTCTAGGATGGCACCAATAGATTTTGTCAGAGAGCATAAAATATCTGGCTTAAAAAATATAAGCACAGACAAAATAAAAATCAATAGCATTACCATTATAATCCCTGGCACCAAATGCTGCACCAGCCCTGCCCCCGTGGCGCACACCTGTAATCCCAGAGCTGGGGAGGCTGAAAACAGGAGGATCACTGGGAGTTCGAGCTGTGCAGTGAGACCTTGCAAAAAAAAAAAAAAAAAAAAATTACCATTATAAAGATTTAAGGTAATTTGGGGAAAAAAATATGTAGAATGATGGAAAGCAAAGGAAGCAACTTATTTTAGCTACATTTTTTGTTATAGGAGCTATGGGTACCTTTTCCATGTAGCATCTTTGCCCATACATTTTGGCTACTTTATTTGAATTTTAAACAATTTCATCAGCTACTTTTGTCTTCTTCTTTTTTTCCTCCATTGCCCCTTATCTGATTCTCTGTAAAGTTAACATGGAGACAATTCTTTTTACTGCTCAGCAGACCGTAGTTACATTTAACCATTTTTATGATCCACGATTCCAGCATGGAGTCCACGTGCCCCTGTGGCTCCTCCAGTTTGTGGCAGTGTCAAGGCTTGTTGCTGGCGACCTGGGCTCCTAGGAAGTGACCTCGAGGTGGCCTTTTACTGCTAGAGGCACTCCAGGCCATTTTTGTGTCTGGTGTAAGCTTGGTCACTTAGTTAATTAACTAGTTGTTGCCAAATTTCTCAACCAGAAAAGTGCCCATGCACCTATCTTTAATGATGTAAAGAAACATCAGGAAACATGGTTTATGGTCTAATACTACCTTGAACCCACATCTTTCCTGAGCAATAGACATCCCAGGTGCTAACGTAACTGATCATTGCTTGGCATTGGTTTCCACATATAAAAAAAAGAAAAGGATGGATAGGAAGGATGAATCAGCTCTTTGACCTGTTTATGAGAGTGAAATCCTACCTGTAAATAAAAAAAAGGAAAGGACTTCTTCATCTCCAGCTGTTACAATTTGAATAGAATTTATACAAAATCTTGCAAATTCTATTCAGTAGGAAGAAAGATTGAATTTGTATAAAAATAACCTAGTTCTGTGTTATGGTGACTTGTGAAGTCTCTGCTGCCACCTGGAGTGCTAGGCCGTTACTGCTCGTTCTCCTAGAAGCTCGTTCTCCTAGAAGCTCGTTCGCCTAGAAGCTCGTTCACCTAGAAGCTCGTTCTCCTTTCGCCTTTCTGTGCGAGTAAAGAGTTAAGAAAGCTAAGGAAGCACGTTGCGTTATCTGGGGCTAAGGATGTCGTTGTGTAAGTCTCCATTCTTTGAATCTGTAAGATTGTTCAGAGAACATGATTTGAGTTAACAAGCTTAAGCATTTCAAAGGAAACTGTCTGCTCTCCGGTCCCCTCAAAGGGTACACGTTGTTGCTGTTATTTTAGACTACTTTGTGAAACAGATGTCAAGCTTGTCAGGGCTGTCACTAGGAAAATGATCCGAGTAGCAAGGGTCTTCTTTCATTGCGAAACAAACAGATGTTTATCTTAGTCAAGAGTCAAAAAAAAATCCTGCCTTTTAGCAGAGGAAGTTTTTGTTTGCCTTTAATTTCAGTACTAAATAGATGCTTTGGTAAAAAAAAAAAAAAAAAAAAAAAAAAGCCTCCTTTCTTTACAGTGTTATTTAGCATGCTGTTATTTATCCGTGAGACTTGATTTGCTGTCTGTCTGAACTACTGTAATGATTTTGTCAGTCTTCAAATGGTTTCAAGGTTCCCACAAAAATCAACCTAGGATGTTAAATACACAAATTATTGCACACTTCCAAAAACTCCCTTCTGGAGTTTCGCTGGCTCCGATGTCAGTGCTTTCTTTTAGGGTGAGCTCTGTTGCTCTTGTTTTGGTGATGTTATAGTGTTGCAACTTCAGTGTGAGACTCTAGCAGTTAGAGTTGATCCTCTTTTCCTCTCTTTCATAATCTTTTCCTTCATCTAGGTCATAGCTATCTTTGGGTAAAAAATAAAAAAATAGATTAGCTCTCACTAGTGTGTAGGTGATATTAAAGCTTTCTAAAAAGACTATTTTAAGACAAGTTCTCAACATAAAGAAGGATGAGAAATTATGTACATGTCTTAAACAGAAGGCGATACTAGAGACATTCATAAATTATGTAACTAAGAAAAATTCAACAAGCAAGACTGACATTGTATTAAGGATTCTAATATGTTCATATATCTGTATCTTCCTGATCCATATGTTGCCATATCCAAATTAATATAAGGTATAGTTTTTAATTTCACTTAACAATATGGTCCTGTAGGTTTTATTAATTAATAACAAAATTTGAACGCAGAAGCTTATAACTGCTTCCTCACTCTGTTTCATTATTAAACTTCTTCATGTTTGTATTTGAGTAGCACTGCAGGCTGGTAAAGAAAACTGAGTAAGGCTTGCTGGCCCAGAGGGCCGCGTGGGCCTGGAGCTCAGTGGTCAGCTCAGGAGGCTGTGGGCTCGCAGGGGCTCTGTCTGTGTGTGTTGCTTCAGAGCTTTTTTCCTGTTTCTGTTTTCAGTGCTGTTGGGCCGCATTTTACTGCAGTAGAGACTGCTGGGAATGTGGCCGCTGCAGGAGTGATGGTAGTTTTTGAAACTGCACATTGCTTCAGACCAATCTGATGTTCATTTTTCATTCCCCATTTTACGTAGTCCAGGAAATAGTAATTGGACAACTGTATACAGCTTTACCTGTGCCTGTCAAACCGTGATCGCTGCCTCGAGGCGCACCTGGACAAATCCGGCGCTACCTAATGAGCCCTTGCGCTGTCTTTTCTGCTGATTTATCGCTGTCTGGCAGTCTCACCTACAGACTACAGTGAAAGTACAAAGAAAGGTTTTATTTTTAATACAGTGTAACTAGAATATTATCTCTAGCAACTTTTTTCTAAAAAGCGGAAGCTACCTGTTCAGTAATTAATCTTTGAATCAGTTGAACATAGTTAGCTACATCTGCATACTAGAAATAAATTGAGAAAAAAAGTCAGGTAGCATACAATAGCTGTTTTTTTTGTTTGTTTGTTTTTTACAATAGCTGTTTGACTAGGAAAAAGATGAAGCTAAATTGCCAAATGATAGTCAAAGCGTGATCCTTAGTGTCTCATATCTACAGCATTAGCTCAGTAGAATAAGCACTTGCCTGGCAAGTGTAAGGGCCTGAGTTCAATCCCCGGTTCTGCCCCTCCCCCCAAACAAAGATTGAATAGTAATACTGATAATTCTCTATTTTCCTGATGTTTGCAGAGTCTAAATCACAGCTGCTGTTGAGTTTAGAGGACAAGCATTTCCTAGGAAGCTTTCTGCACCTTGCTGACTTTTGGAAAGGGTTATAGGTTTTCATAGAAAACCAACTACATCTGCCTTGTTTTGTGTTTACTTAGTAGCAGTTCACTGAGCAGTGCTCAAGACTTACTGAACTCTTTTGAATTTGATCTTAGAAGACACTGAAGTATCGCATGTGTGATGATACTGATACAACTGCTGTTACCTAGAGATACTTCAATTGTTCTTTAACTCAGTAGATGGTGCCTTTTATTTCAGTTAATAAAAATGAAAGATCTTGCCTAATAAATCAGAAGTAATATCAGAGCAAGACGGCTTTGTACTTGGATATTGTTAAATGATCATATGAGATATGTTCAACATTGTAACATGAAGTATTTTTCCAGAGCCTCATTATTTGTACTTTGAAGGTCACCATTTAATATTAAACACAAGATGCATTCCATACCTGTGGTGGCAGACATTGTGATGTCACTTCATTTATCGACTATGTTCCACAAAACCTGATGTAGATTATGAGGACAACACTTAGAACTGGCACTGTGGAAGGTTGTGTGTACAGCCTGACAGGCCCATGTTTCCTATCGTAGACCTGACTGATCTTCATAACATGTGGTGGTACAAGGAACTGGAAAATTGACGGACCTGTCAAGGAAACACGCTGGATGGGGCCAGCGTGCCGTGCACGTGAAGTGTTGTAGAAGTTCAATTTATGATTTTGTTAATGAAAGGCTGAAGTAAAAATACCTGGTTCACTTCCTGCAAAGACTTTTCAGCAGCACGTTTTCAAAAATAATTCTCAGGGCATTGATAAAGTTGGTTGTTTTTAAAAAGGTATCATAGAAAATTTTAGTAAAATGTATGGTATAAAATAGCATGTACTATAAATATTTAAATACTGTGTAATTTTATTCTGTGTGTCTATAATCTTTT
>PVKN010044890.1:0-10024 GCA_004027915.1 Capromys pilorides
AAAAAAAAAAAGACATTTATATTTGGACCCTGTACTTGCTCTCCCCAACTACATAACTATTTAATTTGTCTTAAGATTCTTCCTTGAATTTTCATTCCAGAGAACCTATCTTATGATCATAGTCTTGTTGAGGTAGAATTAAATTCCCTGACATGCACTGTGTTCTCTGACATAGTATAAAAAAATGCTACGGGAAACCTCTGCAGTGTTGCCAGGGAGATGTCAGTGCTAGAGTTGGGCATTTTATGTAGCTGAAGGCTGTTGACCGAGTTCTGAAAAACACTGGTTGTACACCCTGCCGTTTGGAAAGTTTGAGGCACTGCTGTGAGCTCTGGGCTTGAATGCCTGCCACAGCTTCTAAAGTATTATAATGATTGTTTTATTAGGCTCATTCATTATCTGCCTTAAATGTGAATTCCTCATAGGTCATAAATGTCAGGACAACCCTCAGAACTGAAAGGAATGAGAACAGGAGAAATGGGTGACCAGGGAGCTATAGTGAAAGTTCCTAATAGTCAGATCCTGGAACTTTTGAATAGTGTACAGTGACTTGGGGGACTATTGTCAGTAATAGCTGAAGTAGATGAAGTAGTCTGTTCGTGGGTGTCCAGGGAACTATAGTGCAATGGATTTTATGTGTGAACACTGTCTTCACAATGATTTATGACATTGGTCACAGAGAGAATTTATTGAAGGCATTTGTCAGGGATTGCAGAACAGGTTGTTATGCTTACATGAAGAGTTTCCTCCAGTGCTTATTTCTGTATGTTCATGGAAACATCATACATGGAACTGGACATTTCTAAAGCACTTGGAGGGGGACTTGTTTGATGAATTATTTTTAGGTGGAGAACAGAGGATGAAGGGAGCTCCCAAAATCTCTTACTAGGGAATTATTGCAATTTGTTTTGGCGTACTTTATCTTAGCATTTGAAGCACATTTTTAGCTGTACATTTTACAAAGTGAATTGTTCTGCAATATATAAATGTCACCATAAAATGAAAATATGACTTTATAACATTAGTATAGACAAAGTTGTGGCTGTCCATTGGCATGGAGTGCCATCTTGCATAAGAGATCATTTCTCAGACATTTGTATTTGGTTCTAGATGATGAGGGGGGAGAATCTAACAGGAATGTCAGTCATCTGGGTCTGCAAAAGTCATCACCCTAAGATTCATTGGTATCATTTAGAATTTACCCGCTGTGCAGTTGGAAACAGGCAATCCTTGGTCTAAGAGTAAATTATAGTCAAGGGCAGCCAAATGTTCACCCCAAAGAATTTGTGATGTTGGTAAAGCTATGAAACAAGGGTTTAGAGGTAGAAATATTAGGAAGCCAAATGCAAAGAAAGCTGCAAAAAGGGATAGTGGGTATGAATTGGTTTGTACTAGATATGAAAATGGGGAGCAACGCTGAGAGTCAGAACAGCACAGGGTAGAGGACAATAATTTCATTTCTTTGACAATTCTATCCTTGCTATCACTTTCTATGCCAATTAAGATAATATCCCCTGATAGAGGGAGAGTGGTAAACCACTATGATATAAACAGAAAGATAAATTTTAAAGTATATATAAGGAAAATAATATATAATTCATGCCTTTCTCTCACCACCTTCACAATTCCTTGTATATACTACTTGATATTGGGTGATGTGATTCTAGAGAGAGCATTTGCAGACAGAAAATCACATAATTATTGACAAGATAAAGGTGAGTTCAATTCATGATTCTTGTAACAAGCCCTCTTTGGTTCTCATCAGGGTCTGAGAAGTTTATATTTGTAAAGTCATGGAAATTTTTTGGAATTTAAGCAAGTTAATTTCAATCTGCTACCACTGCAACCCATGGCAGGGGTAAAGCAAAATTATACAACCCATGTGCTCAGGAGCCTAGGGATTCCTAAGTTGAGCAAGGATGATGGCTAACCAGAAAGAGCAAAGGCTTTGACCCAATGACAAATCCAGGTCTTATGAATTCTCGAGGCGAGGTATGGTTTGGCAGTGAGGGATTGTGAGAGTGATGGGAACAGGTGACTGTGTGAACTGGGCTAGGTAGGCGGTCTGAAGCCACCTCTGCCATACGCAGACAGAAGGGCATAAAGAAGGAGTAATCTATATAACACAATGCTAAATAGTATCTAATGTTTTGGGGTCAATGTTTCTGTTCTGATGTGTAATTTTGTGTGCTTTGGGAATGGTTAGGAGTATGCATTTTAGACATAGTGAGGCCTGGATGCTTACGTCACTAGGAGATAAAAGAAACTGACATACTTAGCTCATGTTCAACTCTGGCATTCTTTTCTATACAAAGGTTATTATAAGTCTCTGCTCTAATCCTGATAAAAACTTGGGAAAATATATTATGAAAACTCTGTTGATAACAGAACACATAGGGCAAAGATGTTCTATTTTTATCTGCAATAACTTTGAAATACACTTGTGTGAACATCAGGGCAACTTGAGGTGGAATGGCAGCAACACAAGCACTGCAAAAGAGCAGCAAAAGAGTCATGGTCATCATTAAGGCTTTTGGGTGCTGTTCTGAAATTTCACCTCAGAGAACACGGTGCAAGTCACTTCCTTATGCGTTAGACCTGGGTGTGGCATGAAATGGGTTTGGGGCAGGTAGGTAGAAGAGACATATATCACTTGTGAGCAAAAATCTTTAAGCGAGAACATATTTTGTCATGTTTCATGCTTCTTCTAAGCTGGTTATAGAAGCTTATGCAAATGTGCAGCCTGTTTCTTCATTTCTTTATATGTTCTAAATAGGAGTCCTTTGTCTGAGCGACAGTCCACTATAATTTTTTCTCAATTCATAGGTTTTCTTTTTATTCTGTTGGTGATTGCTTTCGATGTGCATAAACTTTGAAACACATGAGATTCACAGTTGCTTTGTTTGAAATATTTCCCATGCAGTATGGTATTGTTCATAAACTGTCTATTTCCATCTGTGTCCTTAAGATTTCTACTTACTTTCTCCTCTAGAAGATTTAGTCTTTCAGTTTTAATATTTAAATCTCCTATTTTGACTGTAGTTCTGAGTATGAGGCTATTTTCAGCCTTCAGCACGTGGAAAGACAGTACTTCCAGCACCATTTATTTAAGAAGCTATCTTTCTTCCAGTAAACAGGTTTGCTCCCTTTATCAAAGGTAAAGTGGTTGAGTGTGTTTGTCTGCATCTTTTCATCTGTTCTATTTACAGTTATGTCTTCCCTTTTGCCAGTGCCATGCTTATTTTTTCAGAGTAGTTTTGTAGCATAATTTCAAATCAAGGATTATGATACCTCCTGCCTTTCTTTTGTTTCCCAGGATTGTGTTTGCTATTCTGTTTCTTCTCATTCTGCATAAATTTGAGGAACATCTATTTCTAATCTCTGAGGTATACTAATGGTATTTTAATTGGGATTACATTGAATCTGTTTATCGATGTTTTAAAAAAATCTTTCTTTGTTTGCTTCTTTCTTTCTTTGGTACAGGTTCTCACTATGCAGTTCAGACTCATAGTTATTCTCCTGTGTCAGTCTTCCCAGTGCTGAGATTACAGGCATGTGCCACTATGCCTAGTTTCAGTGGTCAGCTCAGCATGCTCAGAATTCCAAGGCTGGCGTGGCATGAGGTACTAGAAGCAAACGTGGGTCCATGTTCTTGCCAAGCAGACTTAAACTGCTAAACTATCTCTCTAGTCTCAACAATTTTGATAGTATGGCTATTTTCACAATGTTGTTTCTTCCTATCCAGGAAGAAGGAATATCTTTCCATTCTGAAATTCTCTTCAACCTCATTATTCAGTCAACTATAATTTTCACTGTGTAAATCATTTGCTTCCTTTGTCAGACTGATTCCTAAGTATTTCACGTTTCAGTGTACTTTTTTTTTTACAGTACCAGGGATTGAACACAGGACATTGTGCTTGCCAGGCAAGTACTTATTCTACTGAACTATCTCTTTGGCCCTTTAGGTATTGTTGTGAAAGGTGTATTTTCCATACTTTTTCTTTTGGTACACTTGTTGCTTGTGTTGTTGATTCTGTGTGTTTTCACTTTGCAATCTGCTACTCTACTGACCTTGGCTATTAAGTTGAAAAAAATTAGACCTCCAAAGTTCAAACACCCATTCCAAAAATGGACATCTGAAGTGAATGTATACTTCACAAATAAAGTTATAGGTGGCAAATAAATATATTACAGTTCAGTTTCATTAGTCACTCAAGAGATGCAAATTAAAACAATGCTGAGATACTATCTTATGTAAGAAAAAATGTGTATCATTAAGAAGTGAACCAAGGACAAATTCTAGAGAGGCTGTCAGGAAAAAGGAACCCTTCTCCATTTCTGGTGAAAATGTAGGCTGGTGCAACCATTATGGAAATCAGTATGGAGATTTCTCAAAAAACTAGGATTGGAAGTCCCATTAAAGCTTTCTATTCTCTTTCTAGCTATTTTCCAAAGTGAACTGATATCATCATAGTACAGCAATACATGTGCACCTGTGTTTACAGTAGTGCAATTTGTCATAATTAAATTTTGGAAACAACCCAAATACCCATCAACTGAGGAATGGATAAAAAAAAGCTGTGGCATTTTTACCCAGTGGAGCATTAGTCATAAAAATGATAAATTCAAGGCTTTTTTGGATAAATGAATGCAACTAGATACTATATTGTTAGGTTGCACCAGTTGGTATATTGTGTCAACTTGAGAAGTTTAAAAGATTAATAAAGTGACTCAGCAGGGAGCTAGGGTTCTTACATTTTAAACATCCTCATCCTGTGCATAGAGTGCAGGCATACTGTGGGAGCTTTACACCACCCTTCCAGGGTGGCTTGTTTATAATACAAGTAAAGGAAAGAGGCAGCTCCTGCTCCTCCTACCTTTGTTCTTTGCTATCTTCCACCACTACGAATGACTGCCCTCTTCCGTGTGTTACTCTGCCTTGGAGCCACCTGAGTATGGACTGAAACCTCTGCCAACTGTGAGCTAAATAAAACTTTCTTTTCTTAATTTTGGGTTTCTGGCATTTTGTCCCAGCAAGGAGAGAAGAGTAACCATGACAAAACTTGGTACCAGGAGTGGAGCCATTGCTGTGACTATCAACCTGACCTTGTGGATTATGAGCCTTTGGGAATGGCTTGTGGGAATAGATAGGAAAGATTCAGAGATTTTGCCTGGACGAGAAGCACTGGAACAGCTTCGTCTATTCTGTAGGGGAGTTTCTGAGCAGAGCTCAGAAAAACAGAGTGCTGATAGAAGTCCTGCCTGTAAAAACGGCTGTGGAGTTTTCTGCTGGAAAGAAGGACTGCATTGAATTTTGGGCTCCAGATAATGTGTCTTATGGCTTGGCAAAAAGCTTATCTGTGTTTTGCTTGTGTCAAGAGAATTTGCCTGAGTCTGAGATTAAGCACACTGGACTGGTTAATCTGGCAAAAGAAATGTCAAGGCAGTCAAATGTCAAGACAGTGGCATGACTGTTGTTGGGGGCTTTTAACCAGATTTAGGGTGGGAATCAATATCAAGGAGCCAAGAAGGAGGGCTTAAAATGTGTCAGTTTGGGCAGAAAAGAAGTGCCATGAAGGCTGTGAACTTCAAAGAAAGAGCTGAGATCTTCATTTCTCAGAAGGAACAGGAAAATAGATAAGATGTTGTAAGGGCATCACAAGAGGTGACAGGTCCTCACCTTTTGCAGCCTCAGAACTGCAAATGTGAAGGACTTTGTTTTGAGGAAAAAGCCACAGAGTGCCAACTTCCATCATGGAGGCAGTGGTCATATCATGTTCCAGAATGGTAGTAACATAGAGAATTTGTTCCTTGGAATCAGGGTCAGAGTGCTCAGCAATCCAGGCACTCAACCCCTACAGCCAAGAGAGAAGAAACCGTAGTTACTTCTCCAGCTGGTAATGGACTTGGCATCATCCACATGGCATTAATTTCAGGTGCATGCAGAATGCAGGAGTTCTGAGATTAGGAAGGCTTATACCTAGATTTCAGAAAGCCTGGGAGGGCAGTGTGTAAAGGCTATTCATTGGAAACCTCAGAAGTTTGGAAAAGCTAGGAATGTGGACTGACTGAGGAAAGATGCATGGAGGAAGCAAAGCCAGCCCTAGAGAAAAGCCATGGGAGTTACAACCAGAAGAAGGGCTGTAGAGGTAAAGTCATGTGAAGCTTACAATTTGACACAGACTGCCTCAGATGTTGAATGTGGATTACAGGAATTAAAGCTTGCTCTGTGGGATTTTGGTCTTGCTTTATGCCTAATATTTTGCATTCTGCTGTTTGTACCTTTTGGATAGGTAATGGTTTTAGTGTGTTATCAAATATTAGAAGTGTTTATCTTGAGACTTGGACTTTCTAGCAATGCTGAAACTGTTAGCACTCTGGCAACTCTTACAGATACACTAAATTCCTTTTGCATAAAGGGATGTGCATGAGTCTTGTGGGGGGTGGGTGGGGACAAAAGGTTGTGGTTCTAATGTAATACAATGTTGACTTAATACTGGTTTTTGAGGATTGTTAAATCTGTGTTATAATGTACAAGTTGTGAAATGTTAAAAAAAAGCATGCCTTTGTATCTGGAA
Organism: Capromys pilorides; assembly: GCA_004027915.1. Classification (NCBI taxonomy): domain Eukaryota; kingdom Metazoa; phylum Chordata; class Mammalia; order Rodentia; family Capromyidae; genus Capromys; species Capromys pilorides. The sequence goes on from PVKN010044890.1 coordinate 6,579, forward strand.
ACTGGTTTGATTATATGTATGTTGTTGTCAATTTGATAAGTAGTGGATTATACTGGTTGATACATTGTGTCAACTTGAGAAGTTTAATTAAGTGACTCAGCAGGGCTTCAGGGTTTTTACTTTGGAAATATCCTTATGCTGTGCAAGAGGAGGGCATGGACATTGTGTGACTTGTACAATTTCAACCCAGGGTATCTTGCTTATAATATAAGGAAAAGACAGAGGCAAATAAACAATTGGAAGAATCTTCCCAGTTCTAGGCTGTGTGAAACTATTATAGACACACAATGTACTGAGAAAGAAATCTTCTTTGAGAGTCTTTATTTACTTTTGGAGTATAACTTTTTATATCTTGATTTGTAAAAGTAACTTCCTAAAATGATCAATTATTAGAGACAGTTAAGGGATTGGCGAGATAGTTCAGTGGTCGATAGCACCTGCTTAGGCAACTGTAGGAACTGTGGTTTGATCCCCGGCACCACATGCTGAGCCAGCTCCACCCCCAGGGCAGGCTGAGCTGGCCATAATATAAACAAATAAATAAATAAAGTTTAAAGATAGTTAAGGCCAGGATCAGTCCATTGGTGCTAACTTGGGTGCACCTAGGAAACAGATGGCAGAGCAGGGGACTGTTCATGGACAAAGGATGGCCCATAGAAAGTAGGTGAGGGCCTTAAATCTCTAGTCTGAAAAGCTGACAATTTCAAATTACATTCCATTTCTATAAAGAAATGTAAACAGTTCAGTGGATAGGCTGAGCAGAAGGCCAGGACACATGCAGTTAGCGCTACACTGGGATAGTGATCTCTTTTGGGTCTTGCAAGGATTTGTAGATGTCTTTAACACCTGTCTCTGTCAATTTCTCATTTGTAAGACACAATGCCCAACACCTGAAACTTAAAAGAAAAAAGATTTATTTTGCTTCATAGATTTTAGAACATTCAGCATGTAGTCAGTTGGCTTTGAGGCAGAATGGGTATGGTTGTAAGGTTGGACAGGGGCAGCCACTTACATTATGGTAGTCAGGCAGCAGAGAGAGAAAGGATAAGTCAATGAGTGAGCTATGTTTTTTCAGGTCATATCCCTAGAAACCTGGCCTTAATCCCCTGTCACCTTCTAAAGGCACACTTAAGTGCTGCACCTCACTAGTGGATGGATTCACGGATGAGTTTAGAGCCTTTTTGATCTAATCATCAAAGCCCTGCTGTGATGCTTTGCATTTGGATGTCTCACAAACCCTCTTGCCATCATGGGGAGGTACGCATTTCAGAATTCATTGTATCTAAAGTTTGTGATTGCTTCGTGATCCAATGCTAGGATTAAGGATGAAAGTGCTGCACCTATTCTAGGACAGATAGCCTTCCTATAATATAATGGAGAGAGAAAGCCTTGTCTCACTTTCTCTCTTTCTTGTTACTTTGGTTGTCTTCCATGAATTTCTGCCCCTCTGCCATGTGACACTAAGCCTCAGAGTCAGCTGATTATGGACTGAAACCTCTACAAACTGAGCTAAACAAACTTTTTCCCCTTTAACTTTGGGCATTGGGTACTTTGTCTAAGCAATGACAGAAAAAAATAACTAAGAAGCAGGGGACTTGCCTGTGAGCCCATGAGCACTGTAGGGGACACCTTGGCTCTAAGCAAAAACAACTCCAAATATCAGGAAAACAACCAGTTGTCCTTTCACACAGCATTTTTACTGACTAGGCCTCTGAGATTACCTAAGCTTTTAACTAGTAGATCATCTTAGCTACCAGTTGGGGAGGCCATAACATTTAGGATATGAAACAAAGAAAAGGAAATTACAAGAGAGTATATCTGGTGTGAGGTTTTTAAAAAGCAATACTTCATTTACATTAATTTGAGCCTCTATTTTCCAAACAATAGCTGTTTAGGAAATGCCACTAATTTTCTAAAAATTAATAGTCATTTTCGTGTTTTTATGTAAAGTGTACAAGGGACTCATTCCTAATTTTCCACAAACTGTGGCATCCAACACAGACTTTTATCTCATGATTCCTACTATTGAATCTGATGGTCCTGTGGATTTAATCAGCTATATTTTATACTTCACTGTGATTCACCATATATCTTCTGGGTAGATCAAAACTTTTCAAACAAGACCACCAGGTGAAAAACTGCATAGAATGCTTTGGATGTTTCACGCTACACTTACTAGATTCAACGGAGAAAAATTAGAAAAAAAAATCTATATAATTTGCTCTTATTAGACAGTATTTGTAAGTTCTTAGAATTTGTGCAATTTTTTAAATCTCTATTTCCTTTGGTTTCATATTCCAAATGAACCTATTAAGATACAATCTGTTTCACAAAGTTATAGAAATTCTCTATGTATTTTAGATAGAAGTGTTTAAAAATTAGTATCTTCATTCCCTTGATTCATGAACTGCTAATGTAACCAAAAAGGAAAATCTCAAATGATTCTTGGGTCATGTATTTTTCTCTGAAGAAATGATTTTCCTTTGGGACATGGACTTTGGTATATGACACATGTTGAGATACGGAATGGAAAAATGCAATGGACTCTAAGCATCCTTTTGTGCTTATGTGAATTATCCTTAGTTTGGTTTTAAATTTTAGTATGGGAAGGGATTCTAGGTGGACCCTGCTCATCCACGTGTAGAGGGCTGTTTTGTCTTTGCATCCTGATGCTGTGCAAGTGGGACGCAATAGGGATTTGAAGAATGATGGAAAAAGAGTCCTGGCCCATGCACTCACAATGCAGCCAGACACTCATTCTTTTTCTTCTGGAAGACTTATAAATGTTGACTTTAATGATGTCCCTTTTAGATGCTCTGGGAAGTTGATGGTTATTCTCACTTTTCATAGTTCACTGGTGTGGATGGTGAACTATGCTGGAGCTTTTACTGCACCCTTGTACTCTCTACATTCTTCTGCAACACCTGGACAACTGAGTTTGATGGTCTCCAGATATTTAAGTATTCTTAAGGACTGATCCTACTGGCACAGAGCCAGAGATTATTATACTGTTAACTACATGGTCAACTACTACTCATGAGCTTATTCACTGAATTGTGTAGTTTGTATTTTTATGTTTTTAGTATAGGTAAGACATGAGAAATGATACACAATTCTAAACATAGGAGGATAGTAGGTACCCAACAATAGTTGTTATATTGTACACTGTTGTCTTCAATGTAGTTGCTCTGATTACCGGCTATTATTATTTTCTTTAGTATAATTTACTCTATCATTTTCATCAACTTATTAGGGTGAATATTTGACTTATCTATTATTTATTTTATGTTTATCTGCATTTTGAATATATAGACTGATATACCTATTTCCTCTAAATACTGTTTGTTGCATCTTACATATTTAATGTATCGCTTTCACTGTTGTGAGACCCAAACTACTGATGATTTTCTAATGAAAATTCTTTGATTTGTGGTTTACATAAAGTG
>PVKN010044891.1:0-10024 GCA_004027915.1 Capromys pilorides
AAGGCTTTTCACCATTTGACAACAGTGTCACTCTTAGAATATTGTCCACTGGAGTGTGTCATACATGTTCTAAGGATAGTCAATGCATTTTTGGTACAATGAACATGAAATGAATGAAAATACCTACCATTTTTTATCAGTTACTTAAGTTCTGGTCTCTAATCCTTCCTCCCTCTTTAATAATTCATTTTCTTCCCAAAATATAACTAGGTTATAAAATAACTCTTATGGCAGGGGAGATAGCTCAGTGGACTAAGTGTCTTCCTGGCAAGGACAAGGAACCAAGTTTGATCCCCAGTACTACAGGCCATGCCAACACTGAAGCCCTGGGTCACCATAATGGCCTCTGAAAATGGGCATGGTGGCCTACTGCTGTAATCCCATGGGGAGGCTGAGACAGGAGGATCACTCTGAGTCTGAGAGGCACAGTGAGACCCTGTATCCAAAAATAAATAAATAAATAAATAAATAAGTAACTCTACAGTAAGATATATAAATGCTATAAACCCTAATGTCTTCATGCTAGTAAATATATTTCAAGTTTTGACTTTTGCATACCCTATGAACCTTTTTGGAATCCAGTTTGATTATGCTAATCTGCAAGTTGTTCTTTGTTTTTTTTTTATAAAGGGGACACTGTTCCAAAGCAAGTTATTTTGCCATAGAAGTAACTAATTTGCATACAACATCAACAAAGGCCAATGAGATGACTGTCCACTTCAGAAGCAATTTTATGTTGTAGCAAATAAAAGCAAAAGCCTATTCACAAGTAGCAGCATTACTGGACACTTGTTCTTGTTATTATCTTTTGTTTAGAAGCGGTGGAAGGAAAATAAATACACGAAAACTAGGACAATGATGATTATGGTTTACCTTCAGTTTTAAGCAAATATTTGAACTGTTCATAATATTTAGCTTTTCTGTAGAATTTCATGTGGCAATCTCAGGAACTGTGAGCACTTTCTACAAGGGGTATCTTTTTTACTTGCACTGTTTGCTCTTTCACCACTCTGTGATATCAGCATTGTGCACAATATGGGGACAAAGCAAATAGAACTTAGAAAAGCAAAAACCAAATATGAAGAACTTAAATATTTCATGCAAAACCAAGACATTTGGCTAATAGTGGGCACCAGATCAGAACCAACATCTGTTCAAAGTCTGTGTAAGCAAACAGTTTAGTCTCCACAGCATAGCTCTGTCTGCCAAAATATGTATTTTAGTTACATTTCAATTTGTTATACTTTAGAATTGCTTTCCTTTAAAACTTTAAAGACTACACTATTACCAAATTAAGTAATATTTACTTCATAATGTAATACTAAATTGCAAATATTCCTATCTACGACAAACATTAAAGCTTTCTTTTTATTTTTTTAATTTTATTACTTTTAATGAGAAATAACAATGAGACACTTTCAAAACACATTAGTAGGACAGCCACAATAATTAATACAATGCATATTGTTGTCTCCATAGTAGTTGTTCAGAGTACGAGATGCAGATATGATAATTTTTCTAAACACTATTGGTACAAATATTTCTTCTCACTGAACTAAGAGAAAGCCGTTGTACGTATAGTCCAACATTCCATAATAGTAGTGGGTTATCAGCAGAACTGACAGTGTCAGAAGCTGTTGACTTGAGCCTTTTACAATTCAGCATACTAATCTAGCTTTACTTTTTATGCCTCGTGGTTAAACTTTTCTGCTGGGTGATTAAGGCCAAGTTAAAGCAAGACCTATATAACAAAACATGCAACTTTTGTATCTGACAAGGATAGTCAAATTCCCTGAGGATTTACCTTGAAACCATGGACAGTGTTTTGTAGAATTGTTGTCAGTGTCAGATGTCTGGATGAGTTACAGGCATTGCTTGACCAGTTTGCTGTCTGTGAAAGCCTGAGAGAATGTTTTCTCTCTAGGTGACTCTCCTTAGGCACACTATACATCATGAATCCCTTTCCTCTGTGGCCCCATAATCTCTTTGAACAGAAAATTTGGGACGCTATTGAATTATAGGATGTTACAGTACAGGTTCTCTTATGTATGAGACCTCTTTAACAAGGCAGAGCTAAGAGTCTGCACTGATCTTGAAGGGCTAGGGTCAAAACATGTTCCTCATCACTAGGATTATAAGATATCATGTTCTATTTTGAATATGAAAATTAAGAAATAACACAGCAGGAATAATAGCAATAACCTTACCCAAGGTCAAGTAAATGTGCACCAGATAGGAGAGAAGACCTTATTGCCATTTTCAAAAAAGTATGACTGTATACTTTGTGTACTATTTCCATGAAGATGCAAGACACACATAGCAAGAATGTTTGGATTGTGTCGACTTTCATTTGAATATCTTGACATTTGATGATTTACATCCTTTGTTCCAGGGCTTCCTTGAATGTGTTTAATTTGCCCTTCGTGTTTCAGAAAAGAACAACCAAAGGAGGGGGAGACAGCTTAATAACCCATTCAAATAAATGTGTATTTGTTTGAATGTGTGACATTCTATTTAAACAAATTGGCTGTTTTGTTTAACTACATGTGGTATTGTTGAAGTGCACAGCTGTCACTGCTGCAGTGGGAGACACTTCAGAGCTGCCGCCTGCCTAAGTGCACATCTCGGCTCACACCTCATGACACACTCAGACGCTTATATAAAAACATCCCACTCATGCGACACCATCTCTGCACAACAGTCCTGCTTGTGGTTATTTAGTATGCTTCATCTACTTAGCTCTGCCTTGTTAGAGAGGTCTCAGTCCTCTTGGAGGTTATTTGCCATTTTAGAGAACGCATCTCAACGTTTCCACGATTTCTCCAATGATTCAGATATGACTGAGCTGCTTGCTCCCTGAAAATATTTTCTGTTCTGACTAAATATAATTTTCAAACAAAATTTCCCTTTGCAGAGGGGCCTCTCAGTTAAATTATTGTTTCCATCCCTAGGGGGTGGGACGAAGGAGAGGAAAGGTTTAGGACGAAAGGAGAATTATGATGCCCACAAATGGAGCTTGTTAATGGAAAGACTCCTCATCCATAGCTATAGTCCCACTAGCATAACAACATAATTAGCTTTGGAGTTTTAGTAATTACCAGCCGGATTCCCAAGGAAAACAGCCCTAAAATTACTGCTATGTGATCACAAAGAAAATTGTAAAGTTTCCTGCTCAGATTTCCTCCAGCTCATAAACAGAGATATGCAAAGATCTTGTGATAAACGACCACGCTGGAAAAACTTTCTCACTTCAAGATCCTTCGGAGGTTTTGCTCTCCCTTGCTTTGTTTTTTTATAGAACATCAAGTCAGTCCCATGTCACACCAGCCTCCTGCCTTCGTCCGCCCTATTTGTAACCCTAGGGCCCTTAACAGTAACCACCTCTGTCTGTTGCGCCACTTCCCCTGCATGGCTCATTTTGACACATTTGTCTGACCTAAGATTCCATCGCCTGCCTCTTTTGTCACTTATTTTTATTTTTCATAATCACTCTACTACACTCAGACTTCAAAATGCGCCATGATACTCAGGACTGTGGTTTTAAAAACTGGTATGATCTTCATATTAGTTATCACTGGCTGTGTGAACACAGTTAAGTAACTCAGCCCGTCTTCCCTTGAATTTTACTTTCACAATTTCAAGGATATGCTCCTCGATTCCAAAATGTACCTGTTAAGCTGTACTGTATTATTTATATTATTGATGAGATCCTGCTGAAGGTCGATTCACAGTGCTATTTCCTCTCGTGCCACAACTCTGACAGATTTTTCCCTTACCCTAATGAGGAGAAACTCCACTGTCTTCCTGGTCATGTTTATTTTACCTTTTTCCTTGGACTTAGGCCTGAAAATTCATGGGAATGCCATTTACCTCAAGCCGTGCCCAGGAATCTCCCTTTTCCCATGACCAGATTGCCTTTCATGCTATTCCCCTCATTAGCAGAAGGAGGAAGGACTTACTACACTCTTGCGCTTCTGTGATTTTTTCAGAATTGCTAATGGCTGCATAGTTTCTTTTCTTTGAAATCCAGGGGCATTCCCTTTACCCTTCCCTTTCTTGTTTTACTCTCATTATCTTGCAGTAGACCATATAGAATACCAAGCTTGTGCTCCAGGACTCAGGTACTCCTCTCTTTCCCTGCTCAGAGCATCAGCTATTGATCCTTTCTAGGAATTGTCTACACTCAAATGATTCAAATGAAGGTCCAGTTCCCTCTGAAGGATACCGTGCATGCAGAAAATGGTTGCGGTGTGGATTCTGGGGCCAGGTCTCTTTCAATTCACAATGACTCCAAAAAGCCATGTCAGACTCAACACTGCCAGTAGTGTCTTTTATAACCTTTCCTACTGACAATTCTAACTCTGTTCAGCCCTAAAATCTGTAAATCTCACCAATGCCATTATGAAGCATTCTTCAAAAACCTTCTGCATACACATTTTGGGGTCCAGTCTGTTTTGCAAGGAGTCATGATGGTTGGCATTAGAAGGGACCCTAAGAAGAGAGGATTTGGGACCTGGATCACGGGCTGGCAGTGAAGATGCCGTGACGAGCACTAAGTGCAACACTGATGGCTTCTCTCATGCATTTCTCAGCAATGTTAGAAAATTCATTGATGGTGAATTTAAATAGGATGGCATAATGAGTATATGTAAATAACAGTCTCATTAGCATATGCATGCTATGTGATCACTGATATATTGGAGAAAGACACTGAAAATTTTCAGGTATTTGATCATTAACAAAAGGTCAAGAGTGAGATGCAGAAGGGCTCGATACAACGTTTAAGCACAGGCTTTGAGCTATAGCTCGGGGGCAGAGACAATGTCAAAATCAGTTCTAGAATATAACTATAAGAGGAGCACTGTGGCATTTCCATATGGTAAGGTTTACCCTTGGGCTGAAACAACAGAATGGGAATATCTGAGATAGTATACTTGAAAATTGCTAGCACCCAGATCCTTGGACTGTAGCCATAGTGCACACATCCTTTTAAAAGCCTGGGACTTGCCCTATTTCTTAAAAACAATGCAAGGGCATCTACCTCAAAAGAACAGACATACCTCCTACTGTCATTGACCTTCTGAATGCCACACTGGTAGCAAGGGCCAAATGCACATCTCTAGGCTCAGTGAGAACACAGCCTTCTCAGGAAGGGCACAGCATGGCGAAGATCTGTACAACAAGGAAACACCCTCAGGATGCTGGGTAAGAAAAAGAAAGTTGGAATAAAAATAGTGCAACACTGCAGGAGCCCTGACTTAAAACGTAAAAGGTAATGTCCTAAAGAAGACCCAGGGAAAGGGTGCTAATACCCTGAGCTATTGTTTTCTGTGCACTCAAGAAAATCAATAGCTCATGTTAAGTGAGGTAGAAATGCCCAAAAGCTGTTACAATGGAAAGAAGAATCAAAATCCTTGAAGAACTGAGCAGGATGGGAAGCGTTTACTGTGCAAAGGCCAACATTTTCATCATGGTTGTTGTAAAGTAAAGCCATGAAGATATTGCATTTATCAAAGCAATGACAAACACTTCAATATAAAAAAGAAAAAAACAGAAAAGTCACTGACATATTTTAAGAAGATTAACTGTGACTGTCTTTTATAACCAAGGGTTGAATCCAGTGATAGGTTCATAGACCTAGCTTCTTTATAACAATAGGAATTACAACATTTCAAAAATCATCAGTCACTTGGTGGTACTTAACAATCAGAAGAAAGAAGTTGTAATTACCACTTAGAGCACTCGGTTACAGTATAAGTCAAAAGGTCTCATTTGTAGGCAGTTTTGGAAATATTTAATAAACCACTACAATCATAGGAGAACGATAGGTAGGCAAAGTGACTAATGACCCATGCATATAAACTTAATAAAGCAATGACCAATGATCAGAAAACTTAAGGATGCTATTCTACCAAAGTCAAAACTCTCATGCCCAGCTTCTAGACATGAATTCCGGCTTAGAAGCCCAAATTGAAGAAGAGGCAAAGTCCTTGAGAAAGTGCAGTGCCAAAACATGGTAGGAGGATGTATGTGTAGAAAGGCTGCCCACCTCAAAAGTCACACAGAATTTATTCTCCTGTACACTGGAGGGAGCGGTGCCCACTCTGAGTACTGTTGGATGCAGGTCTGAGTTAATGTCATTGTCTGGAAAAATAAGACATACCTCACTAGAAGAGAGGGTGCTACAGGTCAGGTAATAAATAGTCTACACGAAGGTAGTCCACACTGAAGTTTTAGTCTACACTAAAATCCAGGTAGGGTACCTGGATTTTCCATGTTCAGTGCTAATTTGAAATTATGTAGTATATAATTTTGAAAGTTCAAGGTATAGAACAGGGATAGACATATTTGGAGTGGGCCAGACCTTTATATTGATTCCTTTTATAGCAAAAGAACTATTAGAATGGACAACAGCAAGCAGAGATCTTTAAAATGACCCTATGCTCTTTAACAAAAGTATAATTGAAAAACTATATTGCATATCAGGGTACAGGATATAAAAGTAATATTTATATATGACTTTTCCATTAATTCACCAATCAGATCTCTGCATGAACAACTGGGATCATGGAGGATGACATTTCTCTGTTCAGTGCAAAGCAAATAGCAGGCCTGGTTGAGGTATGACGCCAAAATCTTCATGTGAACCCATGTACGCAAGCTTAGAGCTTCACAGGACCATGCATTTTTTCTATTATTACAATGAGTGGAAGGTTCCAACAGTGTAGGGCCTTCTGAGCCACCCACTCCATGGCTGAAGCACATTGTACACCCATTTCCTACCAGTCAGAAAAAAAATCACATCATGTGCTAGGCCTTCTCAGTGCATATGTGGGCAGCACATTGTACACTTGGGAACACTGCTTAAACCATTTACTGAAAGCCAAGAAAAGCTGGCCACTTGGAATGGAGTCCCAAGGAGAAAAGGCCTCAGCAAGGACATGTCCTGCTCTGCCACTTGGACGGATATGGAGCTATCCTCTCTGTTCTTTGTGGCATCTGGGCTGGGAGAAATGCATAGAAATCACCAATGACACAGTGATGATGTAGGGCCCTTCGGTGTGACAAAGATGTTTGCTCAGCCTTGACCCAGCATAGGGACAGATGGTCACGTGCCATCCAATGACTGAGCAACCAGAACTATGCCCTGTAAGCCAATTGATATATACTTGCAGTCTCACCGGCAATTGGTTATAGCACAGAAGTAGGGCATCTAGTGACTCCAGCATGAGGCATACATAGAATCAAAAGTTAGCAGCACCAGCAAGTCGTCCATATCTTCGCATCCCCATTGCTGCTCCTCTTCTTGTTGCTCCTCCTCAGTTTACACTCTGCAGTCCTAAGCCAAGAGGAGAAGGAAACGCTCCATTGAACTGTCGTGTAAATTAGGGTTACATGCACGCATACACCTAATATGTATTTCTGCTGCACTCTAATCTGCTCAAAAACAGAGAAACAGGGGTGAAGGCAAATCTTTCCAGGAGATAGAACTTGGGGGTACACTTGGTTTACTAATTTAGGTAGAAGTAAGAGTGGAAATGTGGGCAACCATAAATGACTGGGGAGGTCAAGAAGGAGGCTGATGAAAAGGCGGGGTACCAGCAGATCTACTTAAAACTCCCTGAGAAGAAGCAACAGCTTAAAAGGTTGAGAATGTCCTCCGAAGTCTACGGAGAGTAAGTCAACAGGGATCAACTTGGGAACCGCTCTTAGTGGTTAGGTCATAAAAGGTGGTCAATAAAATTGTAAGACTGTCTGAGGGGAGCATAGATGTTCAGTACAGATACATCAGACCCTACTAAAGCAGTTGTGTAGGGCGATAATGTGTGTAAAACCAATGACACCACAGCAAGGTGGTGTAAAAGCTTTGTAAATAAATGGTATTCAGCCTTGAAGAAAGGTACAGAAAAGAAAAGAGAGACTAACAAGAGGATAAAAGGATGCTTGCCAGCGAGATGGCTCAGGGGCACAAGTGCCTGCCTGGCAAGTGCAAGGTCCTGAATTTGATCCCCGGTTTCACAAAAAAAAAAAAAAAAAAGGAAAAGCAGGATTCTGATAAATCAAGCATAAACCTAAATTAAGTCTAATTCATGGCAGATTATTTTTGTCACAGATGTATTCTTGTCAAAAAGGCAACCACTGCCAGTCTTAAAGGATTAATGCTTTGACAAAGACAGATGTCTAGAATTTTATGCCTATTAATAGGTACTTTCAGAAAAAAAGATGAAGGATTATATTAGCAAAACCAAAATCCAAGTGTAAAGAAGTTTAAATTTACCTACTACACTTAGTAGACAACATTCTAGAAGGTATTGAGTAATTTCCCAGTCCAAGCTCAGAACACTTAAAAAATGTTTTCCAATAATAGAACAAAATTGTGACTTTTTGCTATGGTAAGAAGAGCTAGTGCTTTGATTCACACTTCTAGATTAAGATTTGTAGGTTTACATTTAATGGAATTGCTGGTCCCATAACGCTGTGGGCCAAATTATGCCTCCCGCAGTCACATGTTGAAGTCCTACTTTCAGATACCTCAAAATGTTGATATGTTTCAGTGTTGAGACATTAAAGTGATTGTTAAGAATAATGAGGTTCTATGCATAAACCTTAATCTAACCTAATCAGTATTCTTATAAAAAATAAATTTATACACACAAACCAAGAATGCACAGGCACAGAAAAAAATATCCCATCAAGACATAGTGGCGGGGCAACCTCTGTAGGCTGAGAAAGTAAAACTTCCAACACACCAGTCTCAGGCTCATGGAAGCCTCTGGCACTCTGAGGAAGTGAATTTGAATTGTTCAAGGCACCTGTTCTATGTTAGTGTGTCACGGAATTCCATATCTTACCATCCCAGTGAGAAACAGTCTAGTGTCTAGCTATGAGGGCAGCTATACCAGATAGCTGTGTGAGTTTCCCCGGTTGAACTGGCTACAATAAGAAGTGAGCTCACAAAAATTTGCCTTTTTATTTCTGAGGCTTTCCACTTAGTGAAGAAAGGAATTATGAGCCGTGCTTCCTTACATTACACGTGTAGATGTGAGGTGCTCATCTCACGGGGTCCAGAAAACGCTGTTGCATGACCTGCGTATATATACAACTCACGATGGAGATTAGAAGGAACATTTGGGTTGCTTTCCCCAATGTGGGTCATTCGAAGGAAAAGCAGAGGTGCGTCTGTATCTGGGCTCAGAAGGGTGCTGATCGCTGCTAAAAGGAGAACAGTCTTTAAGGTTGGAAATGCTCCCTTCACATACTCACCTGAAAAGGAAGACGTCTTTGATATCATCCACATTATTGTAGAATTTCTACCTTAGAAAGAGGTGTGAATGATCTTCTTTGTAATAGGGAAATAAGGGCCGGTCAAATAGCTCAGCAGATTAAAGCGTCTGCAAGCCTGCACAGGGGTGGGGGTGGGGGTACGACCCCCCGGGGCCTGCCTTGCTGGACCTGCCCCTGGGGCACGCAATTGAGACCGAGGTGTGGTGGCGCACACCTGTAATCCCAGCTCTTGGGAGGCTGTAAACAGGTGGATCACCACAAGTTTGATCTAGTCGTGAGACCCTGAACACCCTGTAGACCCCTCCCTCCAAAAAATTATAAATGAATAAAATAAAATAGGGGAATAGAGCCAGCTAGATAGCTCTGCAGACTAAGTGCCTGCTTTGGCAAGCTCAGGAACCAGGGTCCCATTCTCAGTTCCACGTGCTACACCAGCCCAACTCCCAGGGCATGCTGAGCTGGCCACCGGATCTGGCCATAGTGACACACACACCTGTAATCCCAGCTCTGGGGAGACTGAAAACAAGAGGATCACTATGAGTCTGAGCTTCATAGTGAAACCCTGTACCAAATACACAAATAAAGAAATAAGAAAATAAAATAGGGAAATGCCTGAAAGGTAACACTCTAAGAATTAGACATCCACATCTATTACTTTTATTTAAATGTCTTCTCTCCAAAGTAAAAATTGGTATATTAGTTCTCCACAAGACCATGTTGACTATACTGTGCCTGCTCT
>PVKN010044892.1:0-10036 GCA_004027915.1 Capromys pilorides
TTTTTTTTTTTTAAGCTTGCTTGCTTGCTTGCTTTATTTATTTATTTAATGGCTGGCTCAGCCTGCCCTGGTGGTAGGGCTGGCACAGCATGTGGTGCTGGGGATCGAACCGCAGTCCCTGCAGGTGCCTGAGCTTTCCTAAGCAGGCACTTTAGACCGCTGAACCACACGTGTACACAAGCTTTTGATGCTTTAAAGTCCAAAATGACATTCACTGCATGTATGTTTTTATGAGCTCAGAGAAGGCAATTGGAAGTGCCAGAGAGAAGAACAGAATATAAATCATGTCCTCTCACAAAGATACCTGCTGTTCTTGAGCCTTGGGTTGTAGAAAGAAGGGCAACCAAATCCCATTAAATTGTATTTACCCAAAGGTAGAACAGGAGTAAAAGAGAATATGATATGTAACTGTGTGTGTGTTAAGACGCATTGATTTGATGCCTTTACAGAACAGGCTACATTTATATCAGATAGCCATTAGCAGCTCTTGGACAAGAAACTTTGCCTCTTGCCTGTGTATCTTCGTACCTGTAATTGCTTTTTTTATTTTAAATTATGGCCAGCTCAGCCTGCCCTGGGGATGGGGTGGGGCTGGCACAGCGTGTGGTGCCAGGGATTGAACTGCAGTTCCTGTGGTTGCCTAAGCTTGCCTAAGCAGGCACCTCAGACCGCTGAGCCATCTCCCCGACGTCTAATTGCTTTTTTAAAAGAAAGTAGGTCAGAAATGTTTGAGCTGGTGAAAGAGAACATACCTGGGTCCTTCTACCACCATTGTTCTTTAAGCAGTTTGAACAAGAATCTGCAGACACACAGGGTATCTACCCTGGGCTCATCCCCAGCATCATGAGAAATAATTTTTTTTTTTTTTTTAATCTTTTTGAGATAGGGTCTCGTTATGCAGTTTAGGCTGGCCTTGAGCTCACTTTTCTAGCCCAGGCTGGTCTCGAACTTTCACTAATCCTCCTGCCTTAGCCTACCAAGTGCTGGGATTACAGGTGTGCACCACCAGGCCCAGCCGAAATAATACATTTTTTGACAATAGTGTCTTGTTATGTCCTGGGTTGGTCATGGTTCAGCCAATCCTCTCACCACCATTTTTTGTTGTTTGTTTGTTTGTTTTCAGACAGGGCCTCACTTGAGCTCATGATATTCCACAAGCTGGCTTTGAACTTATGATAATCCTCCTGCCTCAGCCTCCTGAGTGCTGGGATTACAGTCATGTACATTCACACCCAACATACATTTTTTTTTAATAGTTGAAGAAAAGGTAGCTGGGTATCAGTGGCAGTGCACATCTGTAGTGCCAGCATTCAGGAGCCTGAGGCAGGTGGATTGCCATAAATTCAAGACCAGCCTGGGCTACATAGTGAGTTCAAGTCTAGCTTGAATTATAGAGTGAAATCATCTGTCAAAAAACCAAAAGATTTAAGAGTGTATTTTAGTGGGATGTGGTAGTCCACATCTATAGTCCCAAGCTACTTGGAAAGCTAAGGCAGAAGGATCAAATTTTAATAGTCAAACAAGACTAGCGCTCAGGGAGGCTGAGGCAAGGTGATTACAAGTTCAAACCCAACCTGGAAAGTTTATCAATTTAGTAAGATACTGTCCAAAAAATAAAAACTGTAAAAGTAAAGAGGTTGGGAAGTAGTTCAGTGCAAAGGCCCTGGGTTCAATTCCCAGTACCTCCTTTCCACACACTCTGACCAGTAGGTTGGTATAGAACAGAACAGATTGGGGGTCAGAGGCAGGAAGCTGTGATGCTCTTTACAGTTGATTAAAAACTTCAGAGGAAGCCGGGTGAGTATGTGTCTGTTATCCCAGTGCTCTGGAGCCTGAAGCAGAAAGATCACAAGTTCAAGGACAGCTGGGGCTACAAAGTAAGATCAAGGCCTGCCTGAACTGTGTAGCAAAATCCTGTCTCAAAAAGACAAAACAAAACAACAAAAAAAAGCTGGGTATGGTGGTGCATGCCCTATAATCCCAGCACTTGGGAGGCTGAGGCAGGAGGATTGGTGCAAGTTTGAGGCCAGCCTGGGCTACAAAAGTGAACTCAAGGCCAGCCTGAACGAGACCTTGTCTCAAAAAGACAAAAACAAAACAAAAAAGAACAACAAAAAGAGGAAGTGGAATAAGAAACTAATGAGGAGGCTGAGGTGGGAAGATCATTTAAATCCAGACATTTAAGACCAGCCAAGCCACATAGAGGCCTAGTCACAAAACAAAGCAACAACAACTAGGAGGACCAGTTACTTGCTCCCTGGAGACAGCTTTACCAGGTACAGCTGCATAAGCACCTGCCTGGCAAGCACAAGGTCCTGAGGTCTATCCCCAGTATCAACAAAACACAACACAGCATTGTCTCTTACCCCCTCCTTTCCTGCACTTGGGTAAATAGCACCCCTCCTGTCTGTGTTTTTTTGTTGTTTTTGTGGTGCTGGACATTGTGCCTAGGGTCTGGCACAAGCACTCCACCGCTACATCCCCAGCACTGGCTGAGCTACCGCTCTGTTCCCTCTCCTCTCCCCTCCCCTTCCTATCCCTGTCTTTCTCCTGCCATTGAGGATTGACCCTAGGGCTTTGACACTGAGTTATACCCCAGGTCTTTTTCTGTTTTTGTTTTTTTGAGTCAGGGTCTCACTAAATCATCAGACTGGCTCAGATTTGCAATCTCCTGCCTTCGTCTCTCATAGTGATGGGATTACAGACATTGCCAGTGGCTTCTGTTGTTTTTAACCCTGACTACTACAACTAAGTACATGAGGGGAAGAACCAAGTGCTTTAATTTAATTTTTTTTTTTTTTTTCCCCAGTACCGGGGTTCAAACTCATGACCTTGCACTTGCCCAGCAGGCACTTGTGCCACGGAGCTATCTCCCCAGCCCCTAAATTTTTCTTTGTATTTTTTTTTTTTTTAAAGAGTTAGAAACTATGTGAGTGGGGAGGAATGGGGAATAGGAAACTATGCTTAGGAGGATAACTTACCTATTGTCAAGCAGCACTGGAGTCAGGATTCTTTTGTATTCTTTTTTTTTTTTAATATATTTAGTACAGGGCCTCACTACACAGATCAAACTCTTAAGGCTCCTCTTGTTTTCAGCCTCCCAGGTGCTGGGATTACAGGCATGAGCCACCACACCCAGTCTCAGTTGCTGTCTTGGGTGGGGCTGGCATAGCACACGGTCTGCCTATGCAGGTGCTTTAATCTGCTGAGCTATCTGGCCAGCCCTTGGATTCTTTTTTCATATAGGATCTCATTATGCAGCTCAACTTATAGTAATCCACCTGTCTCAACCTCCGCAGTGCTGGGATAACAGGTGTGCACCACCACTCCCAGTTTCAGTGGGTATGCTGGGGTTTAGGGTGCGCGCATCATGCTGGTACCAGTTCGGGTCCTTGTGCTCGAGAAGCAGGCACTTAGACCTCCGAGCTATCTCCACAGCCCTAGGGGCAGGATTTAAATGGAAGTCTGGACTTCCTTTCTGGTGATTTCAAGAGCTTGGGATGCCTGTGGTAAGAGAGACCTGGACTAAACAGTCATACTTTTCTTCAGAATTTACAAAATAAGTGGTGTATGCAAAAAGCCGTGGTGAGCTGAATTGCCAAGAGAATCCCAAGGTGGACAGCAAGCTGGGCAGGATTCCCCAAGCAGTGGCAGCTGGCCACGCAGGTGGGAGAAAGAAAGCACCTGGCATAACCATGGCACTGGGTGGGCAGCAAGAGGAGGGCACGGGAAATGGAGCAGCATAAAAGTGGCTCAGCAGCTCTGCCCTCAGCCCTCAGCCCTGCCACCTTCCCCAGATTTTGTCCAGAAGATGACTGTGGATGACTGTGGAAGAGTCCTGTGTGGTGGTGGAGTATCTGTATCCTGGGACACTGTCAGACTTACTATGTACAGCTCAGCTCGCCTAAGAAGATAAAAAGACTTGAGTTAATAACATGAAGTCCATCTAATTAAATTTCAGAGCACCTGCAACTCACCTCTACTCTAAGACAAGCCTAAATTATCAGTCTCTTAATTCTTAGAAGGAGCTTCTACTTTGGGGGAATTAAAAAGTTGTCGTCATTGTTGTTTGTTATCAGGAATTGAACTCATGGGCTTGCACTTGCCAGGCAAGCACTGTGCTGCTGAGCTACATGGTCAGTCCCCCCCGCCCCCCGCATAAAAATTATTTTAGGGGCTGGAGAGATGGCTCAGAGGCATGGGCACCTGCTTGGCAAGCTCAGGGTCCCAAGTTGCACACTTTGCCAGCCAGGAACCAGGCATGGTAGCACATTGTAATTCCAGAACTTGGTAGATTGAGACAAGAGGATCACTATGAGTAGCAAGACCTTGTTCCAAATAAATAAATAAATAATTTTGTTTTAAAAAAGAAAGCTCTAGAACTGAAAAGTGCAGTCCCTAAAGTAAATTCACTAAATGGGATAAACAGCAGATTGGACACTGCTATAGAAAGTATAAGTGGATGTGAAAACAGGTCAATATAAATTATTAAAACAAAAGCAAAGCCTGTGAGATGGGGATTGCTGTGAGTTCAAGGCCAGCCTGGGTTACATAGTGAATTCAATACCAGTCTGAATTACATAGACCCTGTCTCAAAACAATAACAGCAAAAATCCCACTAATGGGCTGGGAAGCTTGGAGAGCCCCTGGTTCCAGGTTAGGCACAGTGTGCAGTACTGGGAATTGAACATGGCTATTTGTGTTGCCAGGCAGGTGCTTGGGCCACAGAGCTATCTCCCAGCCCTATATATGTTTTTGAAAGCAATAAAAGCACACAGTTACCTGGTAAAGCAAAGAGGGGCTGGAGACATAGGTCAGCGGTCTATGCACCTGCCTGGCAAGCATAAGGACCTGAGTTTGATCCACAGTACTGCATGCCATGCTGGCCCCAGAACCAAATGTGGTGGTACACGCCTGTAATCCCAGCACTAGGGAGGCTGCAGCAGGAGGATCACAAAGAGTCTGTAGCGAGACCCTGTACCAAACAAATAATTTTTTTTTCAATGGTTAAAAAACAACCTACTGAAACAGAGAAAAAAAAGATTGGAGATGAATAAAAGACAATATAATTATCCATGGAGTAATACCAAGCACTATAAATATAATTAGAGTATCAAAAGAAGAGGAGGAGGTCAGGGCTGGCAAGATAGCTCAGCTGTCTAAAGCGCCTGCTTAAGGCAACTGCAGGGACCTTGGTTCGATCCCTGGCTCCACATGCTGCACCAGCCCCACTCCCAGGGCAGGCTGAGCTGGCCATAACATAAATAAATAAAGTAAAAAATAGTAATAATAAACTTAAAATATTTTAAAAGGAGAAGAGGTGACAAATGCCAGTAGTCCTATCAATTCCGGAGGCTGAGGGAGGAATATCATAAGTTTGAAGTTCAGCTTGGGCAATTTAGAGAGACCCTCTTAAAGGGGTGAGTGGGAGACTCAATATAATCCCTCTCAGAATCTCAGCTGTCTTTTTTGTAGAAACTGACAAACTGATCTTATGATTTATATGGAAAGCCAGGCATGTTAGTGCATGCCTGTAATTCCAGCACTCAGGAGGCTGAGGCAGAAGGATTGCTTCAAGTTCCTGGGCTACATAGTAATTTCAAGGCCAGCTGGGGCTACATGGCAAGACTCTGTGTCCAAAAAAAAAAAAAAAAATCACATAGCAACATGAAAAATGTTCTTGAAAGAGAGCATAGTTGGAGAATCTACAGTTCTCATTTCAGAATTTTCTGCACAGTGTCAGTAATCAAGGTGGTGTTAAAAAAAAAAAAAAAAGGAAGAAAAGGTCTGGGGAGATAGTTCCATGGCGCAAATGCCTGCCTGGCAAGTGCAAGGTTGTGAGTTCGAACCCTGGTCCCACAAAAAAATGATGGTATGTATCCACATGAAGATAGAGATCAATGCAACAGGATTTAGAGTCCAGTAATATATGTATATGTACAGTCAATTAATTTTTAACAAAGTGCCAAGACTATCAATGATGAAAAAATAGACTCTTCAACAAGTGGTGCTGGGATAACAGGAGAGTCATGTGCAGAAGAATGAAGTTGGCCTCCTACTTACACCAGATGTGAGGCAGATCTTTTCATGTGCCATGCTAACATTTGATAAAGTGAAGTTTCCAGAACTCCAAGGCGAACTTTGTACCAGAACAAAAAGCCAACGTCAGAGTCCCTACAGCAGTGATGGCAAGCCTTTTAGAGCTTTCAGTGATACACACGGCCCTCTGCAGCATGTGTGCCCTAGGTTTGCCACCCCTGTGCTGCAGCTTTTCTCACTGCACCATTCAATTTACATTGTGTGTAATGTAAACAGGAAATGTGACGCACAGTAGAGGAAATAAAAGTGTTCAGCAGGAGGCCAGGGAGACAGCTCAGTGGCACAAGTGCCTGACTGGCAAGTGCAAGATTGTGAGTTCAAACCCTGGTCCCACCAAAGTGGTCAACAGAAACAGGCCACAGGGTGACTCAGAAGTCCAATTAGCAGATAAGGATTTTAAAAGCATTTATTCAGGCTGGCCACGGTGGTGCACGCCTGTAATCCGAGCACTCAGGAGGCTAAGCCAGGACAATCACCTAGAGTTTGAAGCCAGCCCAGGCCACATGAGTTGTGAGTTCAAGACCAGCCTGAATGACACAGCAAGACTATCTCAACAATAATAATTTAGAGGCATCTATTTAAGGGCCTTGTTGGTGCACATCCATAATCCCAGGCATGTTGGTGCATGTCCATAATCCCAGCATTTATGAAGCTGAGGCAGTAGATCATGCAGAGTTTGAGGCCACCCTGAGCTACATAGCAAGACCCGATCCTCCCTCAAACAACAACAACAACAAGGCATCTATTTAAAGTACTACCTTAAAATATTTAAAGGAAATTATGGTCATAATCAATGCACAGGTGAGGAATTTTAGAAGCAGGGCTGAAAATACCAAGACATATTAAAATCCTAAAAGATCGAAATCTCTAGCATGTAATATTCTTAGCATTTAAAATCCTAAACCAGGTTCATGCCTGTAATCCCAGCTACTGGGAAGACCAGAGGATTACAAATTGAAGACCAGCCTGGCAACACAATGAGACTCTGTCTCAAATAAATAAAAGTAAAATTTCCAAAATCAAAATCTCTGCTGGATGTGGTGGTGCACACCTATAATCTGGACACTCAGGAGTCTGAGGCAGGAGGATTGTCCGGAGTTTGAGGCAAGCCTGGGCTAAATAGTGAGTTCAAGGTTAGCCTGAACTGTTTAACAAGACTCAATCTTAAAAAAAAGAAAGAAAGAAAGAAAGAAAGAAAGAAAGAAAGAAAGAAAGAAAGAAAGAAAGAAAGAAAAAGAAAGAAAAGAAATGTTGGGCATGGTTGTGCATGCTTATAACCCCAGAACTCAGGAGGATGAAGCTGGAGGATCACAGTAAGTTCGAGACCAGCTTAGGCTACAAAGCGCTCCAGCCTGAATACAAAGTGAGTCCCTATCTCAAATAAATAAATAATCATAGTCTCAAAGACTAACATCCTGACTGTATAAATCCTGATAATGAAATAACCCCCAAATCCATTCCCTTAGATATGGAAGGCTATATAGGAAGGGTAGAAAGCCCAATTCTCAGGGGAGGGGGACTGGCAATGCTGCACAGAATATGGCAATGATAAATATTTTAGCTTAAAAGTGTATTATTTAGCTGAGCATGGTGGCACATGCCTGTAATCCCAGCATACAGGAGACTGAGGCAGGAAAATCATCACAAGGTCAAGAGAGGCTATGAATTCAAGGCCAGCCTGAACTACGTAGCAAGACTATGTTAAAGCAAACAAAGACATATTTTGAAAATGTGTTATTTGCTAAGCACAGAGATACCTATCTTTAATCCCAGCACTTGGGAGACTCTTGCAGAAGGATTTCAAGTTTGAGGTTCTTTGCACAGCAAGACCCAATCTCAAAACACACACACACTCTCACAGACATGGACACACACACACACCACAAGGAGTGTGGTATATATGCAATATGAATCCATTTGTATGAAATTCAAGAACAGGATACCGTTTCTGGAGCTAGACACAAAACAGTAGCTGCCTGAGAAGGATGGGATCAGACAGGCAAGGCCATGAGGGAAACTGCATGTTCTGCTTCTTGAGCCTGGTGGTGAGTGCGTGGGAACACACAGTCATTGAATCTCTGCAGCCTTGCCTTTAGGAGCTGTTATGGTTTGTGTCTAATTGCCCCCCTCAAAGCTGCAGGAAGTCACTGGGTTGGCTTCTAGAGTTTGTGATTAATTCATGACCCAATGCTGGGATAATGGGTGTGAGTGCAACCTCTGCCTGGGGCAGATAGCCCCAGTACAATATAAAGAGGAGAGAGAGGCTGGCTAGCTGCCACAGGTGCTGCTCCTCCCTTTGCTCTTTGCTGTTTTCACTACCATTAACTGTTGCCCTCTGCCATGTGCTACTCTGCCTTGGAACCAGCTGAGTATGAACTAAAACCTCCACTAACGGTGAGCTAAATAATTTTTTCCTTTGTTGGGAGCCACGAAAGCTGGAAATTGGTCAAATGTGTGAAAGTGGGACTAGGCCTCAGTGCCTAAAACAGTCAAGGTACCTCAGTCCTGAGATCTTGACTGGTTAAAGTCAACTATTAGTCTCTAGGTAACCTTGTGTTACTAATTTGTCATCTCACCAACCAGGCAAATAGGCCACCATCTGATCCAGTTCTTCTCTTTTGGTCTATCTTTTCCTCACTTCTGTTGCCATCTCTCCTTGCATACAGTGCATCATACTGAGAGACCAACAGATCCCTACATTCCTTCTTTGACTTGGGTGTCAGTTATTTGTCCCAACAATGAGAGAAAAGTATTGGGGACAGGAGCTGTGTATTTCACTGTATGTAGTTAGTTACCTAAAAGAAGTCAACAAGGCCATGAGCTATAGCTCAGTGGTGTAGCTCCTACCTGACAAGTAGGAGGTCCTTAGTTTGATTCCCTGTAACGACAACAAAAAAAAGTTGTCAGAAAAATAAAAAAAGGAACAGGCTAAAAAACTAGATGAGGTAAATAGGACACAGATAATAAAATGATCTGTCTATACCCAACCATATTTTTTAGTAGAGTGAAATACCCAGCCATCTTAATAATTCACAAGTGATATGTGAATATTTTTTTCTTAATGTCTCTGAAAACTACAAAATGATAAAAAAAAAAAAAATTAAACTAAACTAAAATGACTTAACCAGCCACCATGGCACACATCTTGTATTCCCAGCACTCAGGAGGCTGAGGCAAGAGAATCAGTGTGAGTGGGGTATATAGCCTGGGTTATATAGTGAAAATAAAATAACCCCAAACCCATGGATATAAAAGGCCATATAGAAAGGGTAGAAAGCCTAATTCTCAGGGGAGGGGGACTGGCAATGTCACACAGAATATGGCAATCATAAATATTTTAAGGGGCTGGGGAGATAGCTCAGTAGAATAAGCACTTGCCTGGCAAGTGCAAGGTCCTAAGTTCAATTCCCAGTCCCACCAAAAAATAAATTATATATATATATATATATATATATATATATATATATATAAGATTAGCCTGGGGTACATAGTGACTTCAAAGCCAGACTGAACTACATACTGAGACCCTGTCTCCAAAAAAGCTTATTAATAACTCTTTTTTTTTTTTATTTTAATTTTAATTTTTATTTATTTATTTGTTTGCTTGTTGTGTTTGTTTGTTTCTTCATTTATTTATTTTGTGGCTGGCTCAGCCTGCCCTGGTGGTGGGGCTGGCGCAGCATGTTGTGCCGGGGATCAAACTGCAGTCCCTGCAGTTGCCTGAGCTTTCCTAAGCAGGCGCTTTAGACCACTGAACCATCTCGCCGGCCCCCAAAAAAGCTTATTAAAAATAACCTAAAATGGCTCACAAATTCAATGTAGTGGAACACGCCTATGATTAGTTACTTAGGAGGCTGGGGCAGGAGGATTACAAACTTTAGGCCAGATGGGCAGCTCAGCAAGATAGCTCGTGGACTAAAGTGCCTGCTTAGGCAAG
>PVKN010044893.1:0-10023 GCA_004027915.1 Capromys pilorides
TTCTACTCTTACATAGCCTTCTGCACTGTGTTTTCCTCCCACTCAGTTATTTCACCTCTGCTTTTACAGTTTATGCTACACCCCTACCTGTGACACACTCTCCTACTATATTTAACTCTTCTAAATCTTTCCTAAATCCCTTCCTCTAGGAATATTTCTCAGAAATATTGGGTAGTAAACATGTGCACTGGGGCACACTGCTCAACCCTTTATGCAAGAGCATTATTTCTTAAAATAAGTCTCTAATATTAAAGCTCATGATTAGCATTATGTCATGTCATGTTGTAGCTAAAGAAATCGAGGAAAAAGAAGTTTAAATCAGCTGCCCAAAGTTACACAGCCAGATATGGCAGAACTGGGACTTGACCACAGACTTTCTCAAGTCTCTAAAAATTGTGTCACATTGCCCTGGCAAACAGCTTTCAAGCAACAGATGCACTTTTGCTTCAGGAATTTCATGTCTGCTACTTCTCCATTTGGAACATTTTTCCCCACTTTTTGTGACAAAATTTTATCCATTAGTTTTGACTCATGTTCCCTGATCTGGCTCTTCTCTGAAGTAGGAACAGATGTCCTATGTGTCCTTGCATGTCCTCCACCTTACTGCCCTGGGCTTTGCACTGTGGCTTTTTACTTGTGCATGTCTTTCTCTTACTGTGACCCTTGACTGGGTCAACTTGACTGACTTGAGAGCCTCTGTAGTGGTTGGTAGAGCCCACTTGTCAGTGCACCTGGGTGGGTCATAGAGGCACCGCCTTGGATAATATGGTGCCTTGTCCCTTCCTCTGTTTCCTGGCCACCGTGAGTGAAGGTAGCTTTGATTGATTGTACACTTCAGCCATGGTGCTTCTTTCTGGGACCCAGCTGACTATGTGCTGAACCTCCTGGAGCTGTGAGCTACATTAAACCTCTCCTCCCAGGAGCTCTGGGCATCCCATGTTGCTGCTCAGTAATGTGAAAGTTGAACGATACACACACTAGAAGGACACACTGCACATCGAGAGCAGGGCTATTGACATGTGTGGCCTTGCACTCATGTACACGTAGAAGACAATGGGAGAGGGAAAAATCAATTATGACCCACAAGGAGGCCAACGTGAGTAATATCTCTCCTCTCCTCTTGTCCTTTTCTTGGTCTTCTTACAAGGTGGAGTGAAGCTTACTAGCCAGTGCATCCAGTCCTTCCAATTTCAGATGAATTATAGTACAGACAAAGACAGCAAAGGAGAAAGGACAAGTCACAACTGGTTTTCTCATAGAACCATAATAAAATTATGGAAATTATTTCATGATAAAATCATAAAAAAGCTTTTGGATCTTGATGAAGAGTATACTGTTAACATTTTAAGATAAAAAAGCATAATCAACTGTGAAGTCAATAGAACATATCTGTGATAAAACAATCACAGATCTGTGTGTGTATCTTTGAACAGGCTGTATACATGTATCAGTAGGCTCACTGTAGAAAATCCTTCCCCAATTTTTAAAAAGTCTCTATTTTGAAATAATTTTAAACTGATGCAAGAGTTGCAACAAACACAGAGAGTTCCTGTACTCTCTTGAGCTAACTTTTTCTTGCATGAATGCCTTAACCAACCACAGAATATTAATCAGAACTAAGAAATGAGCCTTGGTCAAGTCCAATTAACACAGTGTGGAGCTCACCTGGAGTCCCTGAGCTTTGTGTGAGTGTCATTGGCAGTTCCAGGGTTCCATCCAAGTCACCATCTTACTCCTGTTGTCCTACTCCTCACACTTCTCTTGGCTGTGATGGTGACTCAAGTGTTCCTGGTTTAATGACTTTAATAGTTGCGAGGTGTAGGAGTCAGGTTCTTTGTAGAGCATCCCTCAGTTTGGGGATTAGTGATTTCCAGGCTACACTGGGGTTATGGAGTCTTTCTGGAAGACTTCTGTGGAGATGCCGCGTCCCTCTCACCATAACAGGGCACATGTGATTTCAGTATGTCTCATCGTGTATAATGTTAGCTGCAGCCGCCTGGGGCAGGTGTGATGTTGAAGTTCAGCTGAGACTCCCCACAGACCCGTGAAGCTTCATCTTTTTTGGAAGAGGGGAATCTCACTGAATGTGAGAACACTTGTCAAAAAGGCAAGAATTATTTAAAAATTTGTTTGAGGAGGATACCTTGAGTGTATGCAAATGTTCTGTTTTTCTTTCAAGTTTCAAGCAATGAGTTTTGCCTCTATTTTGTCTATGGCAGCTACAACTGTGATGTCTTCATGGTGGCTTTCTCTTGTCTTTACCTGCTATTCTGTCTCTTCTATTTCTCTACATTTGTTGTCTGAAGGTATTCTGAAAGAGTTGTCCATTCCACTTTACTTATGGATTCAATCATATGTAGATTTGAGGTCATTCGTTTCACTCTGTAGGTAATAAATCAGCATTATTCTTATCTATCTTCTTTGTTTTATTTTTCTAATTGTTCTTAATTTGGGCACTGGAGGTGTTTTGGTTGGTTCCTGAATTCTTTAGAAAAACTTCTATCTCTGTGTCTATGTCTGTCTGTTTGTCTTTCTGTCTCTCTCTCTCTGTCTTTCTCCCTTTTCCCTCTCCCCCTTTCTTCTGTCTCTGTCTTTCTCTCCATCTTTGTCTCACTCTTTCTCTCTGTCTGTCTCTGTCTCTGTCTCTATCACTGTCTATCTGTGTCTCTCTTTTCTTCTTTTCCTCTCCTTTTACCTCTCTCTTGCTCTCCTGGAATTCTTGACCCATAAGGAACAGAAACAAGGTATAATTAAACTCTATGCTTTTTTCTATACATGTCTATATACTCATGATAAAATTTACTTATATGTTGGGATGAGTAAGTGATAAACAGCAATAACTAATGACAAAACAGAACAACCATAATAATATACTAGAGTAAAAGTTAGCACACGTGGTTTCTTTCTTTCTCAAAATACCTCACTATATTTTTACCTAAAGGATGCACTCTCCAGCTTTTCTTTGGCATATCCCACTTGTGATTATCAGTGCTGTTGCACTTTGAGGCCATTATGAAATAAATAAGAATCACTTGAACATTGGTACTGTGAAGCCTCAGCAATCTATCTAAAAACGGTGGTGGCCATTAGCTGACTAATGTGAGGGCCCTGTATACAATGTGGATACATTGGACAGGGAATGATCCATGTCCCAGGTGGGATAAGGAAGAACAATGTAAGGTGGTAAGAGATTTTATGTCACTACTCAGAACAGTGAAAAATTTAAGAATTGCTTGTTTCTAGAATTTTGTATTTAATATTTTCAAACTGCAGTCGACTTTGAGTAACTAAAACTGAGGAAGAACTGCAAAAAGAGTGTGGCCGCACTGCTGCTACTGGGCTCCACAGCAATACGAGTCAGGACAGTATGTATACACACTGTGCATGAGCACACATATATGTAGTATTGCACCTATTTACCTATAAGTATGCACGCGTCTTGCATAAACATACATACATATGTAGTATGAATGTCTTTATCCATCTACTCACGTGTTTTCCATCTTAAAATAAACACTGCGATCTAGTGTCACAGCTCCATTTTCCTTGTCCTTCTAAAAAACTTTTTAAAGCCTTCCCTAGCTTTTTTTTCTAAAAGCGTAAAATTTGGTTTTCATTATTTATAGTAAATTTCTTTACTGGTTTTATCTTATTACACATATAAAAATCATAAAATTATATCAGTAGCGATATTTACCATACACTAAATACAGCTTTTTAATTTATAGGACTAGAAGACACATATTTCAGAACAGAGTCTCTTCTTTTGAGTTTGGACCCCAAAGGTGCTTGTTCCTTCCAGTAATTCTGTCTTGAGGTCACAATCATGCATTTCTAAGTATCACTCCTGAGGATACTTATGGTCAATTGTAGCATTGTTAAGTTTTGCACACTGTGATAAAAGGGCTTATTAGATGCACTATGGAAATTTACATTAATCAACATATTTTATGCAAAACAGGATGGAAATAGAGATAACATAAAAAATACATGTATGTTTCTCATTTCCTGCAAACAATCTAAGTTACTCTTAGATTCAGGGTGCCAAATACTCAGGTTGGATGGTTATTGGTGGCGGTGTAAGGGGCACAGATTTCCCTTAGTGTGCCTGGTCTTGAGCACATACATGGAGTAGAATGTAAGGAAGGGACAGGGAGAAGTCATTGAGTTACAAACAAATGTAAAAAGACTGGTCACTGTAGCTAGACAGGTTTCATAACTGTAAGGGTTGACACATTGGGTCAACTTGAGAGGTTTAGAAGCTTAACTAAGTAACTCAGCAGTTTTACTTCCTGGTGTGTAGAGGACATGACCTTACTGCTCCAGGATGCTGCTCCTTGTATCCTCTTGAGAAGTTCAGGAGGTAAATGAAGTGACTCAGCAGGGGGCCAGGCTCCCCTCTCTGTAAACATCCTGAGCCTGTCTGAGAGGAGGGCAGGGAGAAGGTTTAGGTGGGTACCCTGCATACAATATAAGGGAGGCCAAGAGGCTTCCTCACCCTGTTTTTGCTCCTACTGCTGTTGCTGTCTTCTTCCACCTTGCAGGTTTGACCCTGTGCCATGCCATCCTGCCTGGGAGCCAGCTGATTGTAGACTGAAACCTCCACAAACTGAAGGAAAGCAAAAAAATCCTTTCCCTCATTCATTTTGATCATCAGGTATTTTGTCCCAGCAACAAGAGGAAAGTAACTGACACAAGTGTCTGGTCAGTTTTGGTTACTATGCATCAGTCGAGATCTGTCCAAGCTTATGTCTGATCCTAGTTTCTGTTAGCTCCACTCTGCTACAAGTGCATCTCATGGTCTTGACCAGAAATAGTCAGTGGGTCAGGGTATGGGGGACAGAAGGGCAGAGGCTGCTCCTGCCCCCTGTTTCTGAAAGGAAGGGATTTGGAGCTATTTGTTGGCAGCTCCACTGAGAGAATGAATCACTTGGCTGCTAACTCAGTGAAGGAGGAAGTGATCCAATCAAAGATATGTTGGGCTGTGTAAGTTGAGAATACAGGTAGTCACCTGAGGCCTTTCTTAAAGCTTTTCAGTGAAAGCTCATCTAGAAGTGGTGAATTTTGAGAGTTAATTACAGAAATGGAAATGAATGGATATATGGCTTTTCTTGATTTTACACTTTCATTTTGTTCAAGCACAAATAAGAAAATAGCCACAATGCTGTCCAATAATACTTATGAATGCTTTCATTAAGAGGTAGTTGCGTGAATTTACAAGATTTTGTTACCCTGAGATATCAATGCTTGCTTGTATGGCCCCAGTGGGAGCAGTTCCAGAGCACTAGACTGGGACAGAAGTTGAGGACATCCTAGGGTGAAGATGTTTGTCATATCACAGCCTGGTGCTGTCCCCTAGAGGTGACTATCATGCTGGGGACTGAAATTTGGGCGGGTGGGGTTGTGACAGCAAGCTCACAGTAATAAACAGGGGAGACAGTAGGTGTAGAGATACATCTACACTTAAGGTCAAGTATGCACACCAGCAGAACTAACAGAACTGGATGGAAACAACAGAGCTCATTCCAGCGTACAGTAGACACAGCTGCAGTGTGGTCAGCTCCCAGCCCATAAAGGACCTTATCAGAGTCTAGCACAGGAGCCTAAAAAGTCAGATACCTACAGAGCCAGGCAGGAAACATAAGCATCAATGAAGATGGCAGGAAATAACTATATAAGACAATATATTAGAGTTGGGACCCACGTATAACTACATTAAAGAGGGTGTATGAGATGGAAAGGTACAGGTGGAACAAATAATTATGGAAGCTCACCCAGCAAAGCCTATAAAAATATCCCCACCCAAAGAAAGACAACAATCTCTGAAATCGAGAGTGCTTCTGGCCCCAACCATTTCAGATAAGGAACACTGAACCTGTATTTAAATTTCAGAGCAGAGGTCTTACTTGCAGTCTTATTTGCCTTGTGTCTCATCCAATGTCCTTTACATGGTAGGGACTCACATAATGGATAAACAGTTGAGCAAGAACATAGTGAAAATGTTTTGGGGAGAATGGGAAAGTATTTGAACTATGTAGAAAAACTGAACCAGACTGTGAAAAGGTAGTCTAAAGGACCTGAGTCACTGACCATGCCCCCAACATGTGCATGCCTAAGTCTACGTGGAGTGAATGAAACTCTTTGTTATAGCTCCTCATTACAAGCTACGTCAGCTATGAAAATGCCTTGCTGTGACTCAGCAACTGTCAGATGCTGCCTAAAACTAAAAAGCCGTTTGTGAGTACTTTTCTCTTAGAACCATGAAAATCTGGTCTCCCATTGCTTGGGACAGGAGCTGGAAGACAGAAGTATGCTGTTCAGTGCTATTCCTGGTTTTCAGCTATTTCTGTTTTCAGTGGTTCAATGAAACGACTACTGTTCTTTAAATTTGCATTCTCTTCTTTAGAAGAAGCAAAATGATAGAGCATCCTTATAGCTAAGAAGGGCTCCCCTGGGGTGGAGTTCCTGTGTAAACTTCTCCCCAGATAGGATACCTAAGGAAGAAAATTAAGAACCTATTTTGAAGAGTTCAATGAAAAACTGTACTCAAAATCATTCTCTTCATCACAGCTGAAGAATAACACAAACAGCAACTCACTACTATAAACTGAAAGACTCAGGCACAGGTGTGGAGTTTTAAGTTTGTGCAATGGCGCACAACTCAAGCCTGAAGCAGTTCATGGGGTGCCAGTGATGAGCCAAAGAGTAAATTTTCTAAAACAGTATCCTTTATAGAAGTGAGCTGGTTCAGCTCAAACACATAGAAAATGAAATTGCGGAAGGGTTGATAGAAACCCTTCCTCCAATAAAGGCTCAGATATATTCAATTCTGGGATTTGTTTGGCTCAGGATAGAAGAAAATGTCTCCAACTGCTGGGAAATGCTGCTGCTGGTCGGTCTGGAATTTTAAGGGTGCATCTGCTGCGCCCCATGGCCCTAAGCTCTCACGGCGTGGCTTCCAGCATCAGAAAGGGATTACTTCTTGTTGAGGCTCTGGAGCTATATTAATTTCCCATGGTTGAGGCACAAAGTTCCAAAGAGCAGGGTGACTTAGAATGGCAGAAATTTATTGGCTCGCAGCTCAGGGGCTAGAAATCTGAGGTCAGCACGACAGCAAGACAGGCCCCTCCTGGACATTCTGTGGGACAGTCCCCTCTGCGGGCTGTTTCCAGCTTCTGAGATACTATCTTTCCTGGCAGTTTCATGCAGGTGCATTGCTTTAACCGGTCTCTCTCATAATGTAATGTTTTCTCCGGGTGCCTCTGTCTGTCCCTTGTCCTCATAAGCATTTGAGTCACAGAAGGGATCACTCCAGTGACTCCTTAAGTTGATTCCATCTGCCAAGACCCTGTTATCAATGAAGTCATATTTATGGGTCCTAAGGGTCAGGGCTTCAATAGATCTTTTTGTGGGACCCAAGTTCCTATCAGGAGGACACCAACTCTTTTCTGTTTTTGGTACCAGAGATCGAACTCAGGACCTTGCGCTTGCCAGGCAAGTGGACACCAATTCTAACAGGGACCTCTTCTTGTTCAACCTGACTTTCTGAATGTTTGAGTTTTTCTCTTTGATTCTAAAATATACAGCTGGATGTTCCCACTTTTTTTTTTTTTTTGCATGAGCTTCTGTATCTCTAAACTATTAGTAACTGATATTCCCCAATTTCAGGCTTTTACTGGGACTTCCTGGTCTAAACCTAAATCTTAACCACATTTTGAAAATAATAATCCTATTATGTTCATATCTTACTGTGACATAAAATCTTATTATTAAAAATTCTAATATTGACGGAGCCATTTCAGAAACATCAGACTAAACACTATGTGAGGCCATCTTGTGAAATCTACACTGCAGAGAGTTATGGGTAATAACAGGGAAAATGACAACAAAGGGGTCATCTGCAGCCGAATGATTGGGAAGCAGCTTCCAGGGCAGTTCAGTAGCTCTGGTGGCTTGGAGTGAAATGGCTAACTCTTCAGCCACTTCAGCGCTTCCAGGGTGCTGCTACTCTGCCTCTGGGGCGCCTCAGTGTTTCCTGGAGCAGCAGCGACCCTAGTTGCTTGGGACCTCCTGTGGCTGTTGCATGCATTTCCTGCCCCCACTGTGCTGTACACATATCATTCCTCATGAACACCACAATGGCATATGGATAAGTTAGTGCTGTAGTAAATGGTGTTAGTAGAGTACAACTGTAAGGACCAGTGGACAATTACATGATCTGTCTGGAGAGTAGAAGATGAAGACTCTGAGAGGGGAAGGATGGCGATCCATCCTCACTTCTTTACCTCTCACTCACTTCTCACCATCTTCAGCACGGCTCTTCATTATCAAAGTCCTTCAGCCCCATCTTATAACCTAAACTGAATACTTCCTTGTTGCTACTATGGTAACCAAGTTTAAAATAAAAAATTGTGGCTAAAAAGTGGCATAAACTTACCGTCTTACCTCTTCTTAAGTGTGCATTCAGTAAAGTCAGTCTTTTCACCAGGCTGTGAGACCAATCTCTAGATTTGTTCATCTTGCCAAATGGAAATTCTATGCTCACTGCATAGTATCTTTATACTCCTTGCTCCTACCATCTGTGTTTCTATGAATTTGACAGCTTCAGAGACTCATAAGTGGAATCATGCAGCATTGGCCTTACTATGACTGGCTATTGCATGCAGTATGTTTTCAGGGCTCTTTCACGTTGCAGGGCGTGTCAGGCTCCCTATCCTTTTATAGCTTTTTTTCCTTAAGGTCATCTTCCTCCAAACTCCTTCTCTTGGATAAGCATTATTCAACTATGACCATTAATCTCAACATGCAAAATTAATTGAATTAATGTATGGCAGATCGATAAAGTGCAATTTAGGATGTGTACTGTTCATCATGAATTATGACTTTGGGAACTACATATGGCCTTTTTTCTTTCTGGTGTTGTTTCCCTCCTTTTCTTTCCAGCCACTATAAATGGAAGAGGTTTTCCATGCCTGACATTTCCAACATGATGTTCCCACCTTGAACTCACTGACTACGGACTGACGACACTGTAAGCATGGACAAAAATAAACCCATTTCCATTTAAATTGTGAGTGTCAGGTACTTTTTCCTAGTGGCAAAAAGCAGACTAACACAGCAACCTTCAGTTTCTATTATATACCATGCTTGTGGGAAAACATCTCTGATATAGTAGTCTAAATTAGAAATTATTATTTATATACTTCCAAAATCCCTTACAAAGCTCACAAAAAGTGTCTGCTTTGTTGCTTTCTCTCACCAGCTCACACGTTATTTGAGGACAGGGACAGTTTCTTGCTCATCCTGTGTCCTTCATTGCTAAGACTTGCAGAAGAGTATATGAGTATTTAGAACCCAGGTTTTCAGATGGGCAGATTTACTCTGCAGGTTCATAATACCTCAGCTGTGAAAGGAAACTCTCTAAGGGCCTTAGCCTATGTCGGTATGGTTTGAGTCATAACATCTTTCTCCACATCTCCCTGATTATGAGCTCAGGAAAATATATTTTGATTATGATTTGGCTCCCTGTCTATATTCCCACAGGGAGAAAATATCCAAAATTGGCTAAGAATCTCATCCAACTCACTTACTAGATGATTTTCTTGTTGCTAATGAAAGAGCTGGTCTCGGAGAGGGCAGCATGGTGTCTCTTGGCAAGGACACTGGTTTAGAGTCAGGTACTACCTTGCTCTAACTCAGTTACTTAGAAATTGCATGAATTTGAACAATAAATTTATCTCCCTGAACATTAGTAACTTAATACATTGGTAATTTTATATCTAAGGCCCTGAAAAGGAAGTTTCTAACCAGCACAATCTATGACTTGAGTTGTAAGTCATGCTAGTTTGAGTTCACTCATAAAAATTGACCAATACTGAGAACAGATGATGGCTCATATTGTGGGGTGACAATGAGTCCTTGGCAGAATGGCTTTCCACCAACACCCTGATTTCCTTAATAAGGTCAAGAATCTGAAATGAGCTCACTGAAGCAGGAAAAAGACAGTGAAAATGAATATACCAG
>PVKN010044894.1:0-10024 GCA_004027915.1 Capromys pilorides
AGGGAAAGAAATGGCTCAAAAAGATAGAACAATGCAATTAGGGTAAAGACAAGCAGAAAGAAAGAAGATTTTAAAAAATACACAGACACACACAAGATAGCTAAGATAATTATGCTACTATTTCTACTGCTTTATTGAAAGGAACTGCTAATGCTTAATTAATCAATTCTGGTAATCTGAACAACTACTTTGAAGATAACAATGTGTAATATAATAACATTGTTAATTTCCTGTCATCTTGTTTTGAAATTCTGTCTCATGTTTATTGCTCATTTTTTAACCCTTTTAAAATAAAAATAAACAAATTTGATTCATTTTGTCTTCACTTAGGTGAAAAACGGTTCTATCATTTATATTTGTGCTATAATTTTATTTTAAAAAGTGCCTGTGTGCAGCAGTAGTACCACTGTCATTCTTGTTTTTCTCACCAACTATGGCAAAATTCCAGGATTTTAAAATCTAGAAAGTAATTCCAACTACTGATCCTTGCTGACGCTACTTAGTCACCAAGATAAATGAAGTTCTGGGGTCCTTTGTTTGCTTTCTCACTCAGTTATGTGTGAGAAATCAATGCAAACCTCGCACAAGTCAAGTTAACATATTGTTTTTATGTAGCTATAAGTTAGAATGGAGTAATGTTAAAGGCACGTATGACATGTGTGGGAAAGTAGGATGGGGTCACAGTGGAAGCGAAGCTTGTTACAATTCTGAGACTTGGGAGAAAAGTTCAAGCTGAAAGAGACATGGTAAAAGGGCACATCACTGCAGATGACAGATCACTATACTTTTAGGACAAGTTTCAGTTTTGTTTCAGATTAATAGTTTGTTTCTTTTCTGCTCCTGATTGACTTTCCCTTAGAAACAGAAAGTTTTTGCTGTTATTTTAGCTTTTTTTCTAAATATGTCGTCTCATCATAGAGCTATGTAAAAATCTTTCACTGAAAATCAGTACAATAAAAGTTTAGAACACAAATCCATATTTCACTAATAAGAAAGATTGGATGTTATCTTTCTTCAAAAATAACGAAGGTGGAAGCTAGGGAGATTAGCTGGGTGGTCGAAGTGCCTGCCTGGCTAGCAGGAGGACTGGGTTTGATCCCCCGTACTGCATACCATGCCACCAAGCTGGCCACTGAAACCATGTGCGGTGGGTACATGCCTGTAATTCCAGCCCTGGAGAGGTTCACAGGAGGATCGCTATGAGTCCAAGTTGCATAGTGAGTCCATGGAACAAGTAAATAAATAAATAAATAAATAAATAAATAAATAAATAAATGATTTTTTAAATATTTAAAGAAAGAAACGTTGAGTACTACAAAGCAGGCTAAAGCTTGTTCCACACTTATTCCCTCTCTTGGATGCTGTGTGAGTATATGAATTTTATGTATTTGATCATCAAAATTATCATAACTTCTCAACTCGTGTTACTTTTAAAGGGCTGAAAGCAGTTTTGCATCTAATACTCAAGATATTTTAAAATTTGACCTATGCACCAAGAGGGAGGCAATGTTCCTGGGTCCCTCACTAAGCAGCCGGTCCATACTCCCTGAAGACCCGAGAGACTTCTATAACAGAGTCAGCTACTCCTAAGCAGTAGCTGTACACTGTCATTATGGTTTCAGATATTAAAGAATAAATGAAGCTCTTTCTCAAACACAAATTTTTCTAATAATTCTCAAAATTCTGTAAGCTCAGAATATATCAAGGATTTTAAAAGCTCTGCAGGTTATTGGAACCAGCTCAGTTTGCCATCAGTTGTGATATGAAAATGCGGTGTACATAAACAGTGAAGAAGTATAATTCATTCATAAAGAATAAAGTCTTAACATTTTCAGGAAGATTGATGGAGTTGGAATTTATCATTTAAGCAAAATTAGCCACTCAGAAAGAGAAGTATCTTGTGTTTTATCTTATATGGAAAGTAGAAATAGAAAATATAAGATGATCTGAAAATAAAAATAAGGCCAGCGAGATAGCTCAGTGGACTAAACATCTGCTTAGGCAAGCCCAGCGACTGGACTGGGATTCAAATAACAGCACCATCAACTGAACCAGGCCCACAGCCGGGCACACTGAGACACCGCGGAGTCTGGGCACAATAGAGCACACCTGTAGTCCCAGCTCTGGAGAGGCTGCAAATAGGAGGCTCACCATGAGTCCAGCCTGCAGAGTGGGGCTCTGTACCAAATACATTAAAAATAAAAATAAAAATAAAATAAAGAGAAAATGAAAACAGATTGTTACTAGGAGAGAAAATGGACGAGGGTCGAGGGGAGAGAAAAAAGGGCTAAAGAAGTGTAAAGTAGAAAAAAGTGGATGTGATTAAAGTGTGATACATGTAAATATGGAAATGGCACCATCAATCCCCTTAATTTAATCCCCTTAATTTGTACGATTAATGAAATTGAATAATTGTAATAAAATATGAAATAAAAACTGAAGAAATTCAGGCTGCATAATACTCAAGATGCTGGGGGCTGCTACTGCCGCAGACGCAGTCAGCTGCCCAGTTCATAAAGGGCGCCCCTCCCACAGCACCCCCTCTTCTGTGCTCGAGCTCTTCTCTATACCTTCTAACCCTATAGCCTCCTTTATGGCTTTAGTGTGGGGTTTAGGGGCACATGCTTTTTAATAAAAATTAATAAAGGAATTAAATGAGAATGATGGAAACCTTTAAGATAATCAGAATACAGCACTATTTCTAAAATTTGTCTTATCCCCTAAAATTCAGACTATGATACCCTGAGCTTTGTATGAAAGTAAAAATGTGCAGAAGTTATGACACCATTTTGAACTTCTTCCGTCATGTGTTTGTATAAAGGATATTTGGGGCTTCCCACTGAGAGTGGAAACCTTATATCAACCTCCTATGGAATGGCCACTTTGTTTGGAAGGAGAACTCTTGGTTCTTTTGTATTATTTGTGGTCAGTGGACTCTTTAAGGATCAAGTTTGGGGTTTTCAATAAACAAATTAAGCTCTGATTTCTAATCTTAGGAGTGTGTGTGTATGTGTGTGTTCCTCATACCACCAGTTGTTTAAAAGTCTGAAAATCACTGAATAGAAGATAAAGAAGAGGAGAAGAGCAGAAAGATGTTTGGGAAAAGAAAAGCGAGGGAGTCCGGAGAGAGAAGGGGAAAAGGGGGGAGGGAGGAATGATATCAGGCAAGGGATTTTTAAAAGAAATAGAAGAGAAGGAGGATGAGAAAGAAAACCTAGAGAAGATCCAGAATGTAATGGAAACTCAAAAAGAGGCCGCAGCCTGGGGATGCTGTTGCCATGCGCATATAGCCGTGTTTGTGCACGCAGCTGCTCCACTCCCCCGCCCTTGGCTGCCTTCCAGAGCCACAAGTGCGCAAGGAGGAGCACACCGAGGGCGCTTACAGATGGGTTCCCATAGATACTCTTTATGTGCCATAGCCTTCCTGTGGATGGGCTCTTGGAATTTACCCACAAAGCAATCCTGTGAAACAGGGCGTCACTGATACCTTTAAAACACTAGTGAGAAAACCAGCCCTCAAGCGGGAAAGTACCTCACCAAAAAGCTTGGAGAAAGCAAATGGCTGAGCGAGAATAGAAACCGAAGTTTTTTAAGCGCCACAGTCTTTGGTTCTAATAGAAGAATAATAAATGTTGATTACAGGCTTCATCATTTATCTTGTCAGTAATTGTATTTTATATTTTTACTCATGAAATAGAATACACGGCAATAAAAGCCAGTCATGAGGAGCTGTCAGGAGATCAGGTTCCTAGCCTGGTGACAGCTGCACCCAGGACAATACTGCTCCAGAATTCCCTTCCTCCTCTCACATACCTCAGAAGTTGGGGTTGGTTCTTTCTGAGGACGTTAGGGCATTGCTAGCTTTCTGTTTCTAGTCACAACTCCTCACATCACAGGAAGATATTGGTCTCCTGTCGACAGAAACACCAGTGCAAACCAGTCTCCTGTCTCTCTCTGCACCTGTCACTCAGCAGTTCTGTCAAGGACACTGGTAGGAACCAGGACACTGTCTTGGGGTTTGTTTTCAAGGCTGCTAAAATCCTGCCTGAACTCCAAATCAATATCAGACTCAGCATAAATATCTACTAGTCAAGATTTAAAGTTCCACAATTACTATCTAGAGCAAAGGAGGAAAGAAATTTTGTTGTAGAGATCAAAGTTGTGAGTTCCAATTCCCAGTTCCAAAGTGTCAAAATCCATCAGATGCTAAGACAGTGGGCTAGACATGGTACATTCCAGGGGTCCTGTCCACAGCACTCTTTCTAGAGAAACTGTGCTTTCGCATTATCTTCAGTATTGTCTAAAATCTCCATGTTCTAAACTTTTATATCTGCTTCTATGTGTCTCCTTTTGAGTTACTGATAGCCAGTGAGATAATTCACAACTAGATTGAGGTTTTCAACATTGCAGTTAAATACTGATATTTCATCCTAATTGCCGTGTGTGTGTGTGTGTGTGTGTGTCTACGTGTGTGTTTATGTGTGCTTCTGCCTCTGTTCACCATAGTACCAAAGGTTAAAAAAAAATCTGATAAATCCCAGGAGATTTATCTATTATCTAAATACTCAGTTCTCTAACATATTTTTTAAGAAGCTTGAAATATCAGAAATAAAAGCTAGAGTGAGCAGAGCCCCAATGTGCCAAGTATTTTGCTCATGTAAGATGGGGGTAAGAGGAATTTCAAACACTTTTATAGACACTGTGTAAGAGTTTATCATTGCAAGGTATGCTTCCACTTATCTTAGTGAGTAAAACTTGTGAGTATTCTCTACAAATGAGTGACAAAATTATAAAAAAAAAAAAAAAAAGGCTGAGAAGGTAGCTCAGAGGTGTAAGTGCTTGCCTGGCAAGCACAAGGTCCTTAGTTCGATCCCTAGTACTACCCCAAAAAATTATAAATAAAAATTTAAGGGAATGAAAACACTCTGTTTATTACATGCAGTAAAATTATTAGTTTGAAGATAAAAGGCATATAAATCATGGCTGGAGATTTTTTTTTTTTTTTTAGTACAGAGTCTTCAGGGTCTCACCACACAGATCAGACTTGTAGTCTTATAGTGATCCTCCTGTTTTCAGCCTCCTAAATGCTGGTACGATAGACTCCTGCCACCACACTCAGTCACCGTCTCAGCCCTGCCCCCAGGGACTGGGCCTGCATGGCATGGGGAGCCAGGGATCAAACCCTAGTCCCTGTGTCTGCCTAAATAGGAGCTTTAATCTGCTGAGCTATCTGGCCAGCCT
The DNA here is from genome assembly GCA_004027915.1 of Capromys pilorides. Lineage (NCBI taxonomy): Eukaryota > Metazoa > Chordata > Mammalia > Rodentia > Capromyidae > Capromys > Capromys pilorides. The sequence continues at coordinate 5,242 of PVKN010044894.1, forward strand.
GACAGTTGGGGATTTTTTTTAATATTCTGTTTTACATGTTTGGAATAATTTAAATTTACACTAAGGTTGCAAATAGTGTTAAAGAATTCCTTTCTGACCTTCACCAACTTACTGATAGTTTCACTTGACAGGATTATTATACATTTCTGAAAACTAAGAAATGAGCATTGATACAGTACTATTAACTCAACTATACACTGTCTTCAAATCTCATCAGTGTTTTTCTACTTTTTTTACCATTTCAACACCTCCAGGACACCATATATGATTTAATATAATTCTTACGAAATAAAACCTGATTCTTCCCAATTCTTAAACTAAATGGTGATAAGTTGTTTAAACAGTACCTGATTACGTGCTCTTCAGGATGTTTGCAATTCTTAGCCTTGCCTTTCTGAGAGAAGAGCTGTGGAGAAACCTTGAAACAGAAGATTCTGATAATGTCAGGAACATAGGGGTGGCATAGAAGCCATGCTAATCTGCTACTTCAATGTGAAAATGTAACTCCCAATATCATCCTTTTGGGACACAGCCAGGGAGACCCATGACTCTCATGTTAGCATATGTACAGCTTCATGCAGAATCTTTGGTGGATCCTCCCCTAACAGCCATATCTAAGTGTCCATCTTTCTGGTTGGGGAACAATAGAAGATGTAGAACCTAATATTAATGACATTAGTCCTTATGACAAGGAAGGGGACTTCTTTTTCTTCTTGTGGCCTGGCTTCCCTCTCCTACTCTGTTTCCCTCTTCCTTCCTTCTCTCCCTCCCCTTCTCCCTATCCCTATCTCCAACTCTATTTAATTCATGCCTATATTTAAATACCTTGTTTAGAAGTAAGCTTAAGTAATTGCTGTTATGGTTTATGTCTAGTTGTCCCCCCAAAGCCTCATGCAATCATGGGGTGGGGACTACTAGAATTTGAGACATGAGTCATGATCCACTAGGATTATGTGTTACAATTGGTTCCTCCCTGGAGCATGACCTGGGCCTGCCTAGGATATGATTGGCTCCTCCTTAGAGCGGGATCAGGGGCCCATCCTGGGGTGTGATTGGTTCCACCCTAGGGCACAATGGGCCTACGTCAGAGTGACTGAACACAAAGAGACTTTTTAAAGGGCTGTTACTCTCTGCTCCAGTGAGTTGGTTGAGTTGGTTGTTCTGCCACCATGAACTGGATGCCCTCTGCCCTGTTCCACTCAGCCTTGGGCCAGCCGAATATGGACTGAAACCTCCAGCAACTGTGAGCTAAATAAATCTTTCTTTCCTTCATTTTGAGTGTCGGGTATTTGTCCCAGCAACGAGTAAAAAGTAACTAAGACAATTGCTATTTAATATTCTAATGATAATGGTAAAGTATTCTCTTAACTAACTAAAAGAGCAAAGCAATTTAGTGAAGGAAATACCAGTGGCCTTCAGAATATCCTATGTGAGGATCACAGGAAGGTGGAGTTCACAGTTACAGCAAATTATATACTTACAAGGTCAGGAGTCAAATTCCTCATACCAAAAACAAAACAAAAGAAAATAAACTGTATTCTATGTTTATGCAGGAAAAAAATAAAAGTGAAATCCTATTTGAAAATCATAATGCTTCAACTTTTCACAAAAAAAAAAAAAATTGACAAATAAACAGCTGCCCTAAGGAACTAGTTTGTGAATTGCAAAAATTATTAAACATATTAGATTCTTAATAACAGACTCCAAGCAGGCTACCTACATACAGCCTTCTGGCATTTATCATGCAGTTTGAAACTGTCTTTGTTTTCAGATTTGAGGAGAGTTTGAACATACAGGTCAGAGGTAGTGTCAACAACCAAAAGACCTAAGCCAGCACCACGTGGACAAATACAAGATGAAAATGTTTTAAATGTTCAATAGTAGAAGGGGGATTAAATCTACAAGCTCAATAGAAATGCAAAAATGTAAAAGAAAACTATGCACACTGTTCACCCGCCTCATGTAGCGCATGGCCGGTGCAGTGTAACGGCAGATGCCGACCTTCAGCCCAGCGTCTTCCCAGTCACCTCTGCCTCACTCTTCACTGTTGGAAACTGGAAGGAGGGAAAGATTACATTATTTTCCCTTTTCTCTCCATCCTACACAAAGAATTTCCAACTCTGATAAAGATGATTAAACTATTCTAAATATATTTTTTGTCTTCTAAAATTCTAGGAATACTACTGTCTTTCAAGCTTGCAAGTTACCAGAACTGAAATAACGTCAGTGTGAACACACAGAACTAGGAACTGATTTTTCTTTTTCTTCTTAAAGCAGATGTTTTAAAAATATTTTGGAAAGAAAACCAGCTTGACAGCATGAGATTTCTAGAATTTTTGATTTATATGCAGAGGTAAACCCTGAGGAATCTCTTTCTTCTCATCAGGCCAAGAGAGACCCACCTATAAAAGAAAGTGAAAAAGGCTTCCTTTGATTCGTTAATGCTATTTTGTTGTTGCTGCTGCTGCTGTTGTTTGGGTCTTGGTTTGTTTTTTGTAATTCTACTATTTCCCATGGAAAAGGCTGATTCATTTGCCTTACCTTTAATGGAAGATACTTGACCTGGTCATTAGAAATGTCAATCATTTATACCAGAACTAATTCCATGGTCTTCTAGGTTCCCTAAGATCTACCTGAGCAATACTGACACGCTTCTATTCTTTGCTGGACTGTCCATTGTCTCTCATTGGGTTCGTCATTCTCTGGAATGCCACACACTCCAAAATTTCCTTTCCTCATCTCTCCAGCCTAAAACCTTTTTCCTCATCTTGTGCTTCCCTTAACATTTCATTTCTCCCATCAGCAGTTTCTTCCTAGGAGTAAGCCAACTAGTTAAATTAAATGATCTAAGGTCTGACTTTTTAAATGGACTATGTATTACTGCAGAGGACACTCTAACTGGTAGAGCTTCTATGGCATTATGACTGACAAGCCTTAAGACCATTGTGTCTGCACCCTACTCCTAGTCTAATCATTCTTCTGTCACCAGCAAGTTCTTCTCAACCCCAGTCAATAGCAAACATCTAGAAGGTGATTAAAATTCAGAATGCAACTGATTTCACGGGCATTGCACTTGGCATTGTTATGCGACCCGACTTGTCTGGCATCTCACATGACAGTGTAGTTTCTTACTACCCAAGTAAGATCTTCAGCCCAACACCATCAGCACCTCCTGGTGCCTTGTTAGATGAACAGACCATCTGGACTCCACCCCAGAGCGAATCATCTTTCAAGGATGTGAGGTTGCAATAAAGTTTGAGAAGCTGCTGTGATATACAAAGCCAAGCATCACTAGCCAGTTTTGAGCAAATATCATGTGATTGCCCTAAATACGTAACCTGATAACCTGCTCTTTTTATTAGCAGGAAACTTGGGGCTATCTTCAGAGCACCTCTGTTTCTATCTGGTCCTTATGAAGTAGTAGAAGAAGAATGTGCTGGCAGCAGAAATAGCTGAGGAAGAGTCAGGCTTTGGTCTGCTACCCTCATCTGTTCTCAGCTGCTTTCAAACCTCAGAAATGAACTTTCCAGCTCCAAGATTCCCACCCATGTCATAGTCATTACAGTAGAATTATATCGGATTTCTCATGGCTCCTATGCTGACACCTTAGCTGTGTATTATGTTATAGAAGGCAAGGTATTCATTCTAATCACTCCAAATGACAAAAATACACATGCCAACTCTTTCCTGGACAGTTCTATTACAGAGATACATAGGGAAATTTTTGTTAGCCCTAGGAGCTATCAGACACTTTTTTCACATTCATTTCATAGTTTCAAAAATAAAAAGGTTAGAGTGAGAGTTTTAGAATAAATCCATTTATGTGCCTATAAATTAGTCACATCTCTTAGAATAAAGGATTATTATCGAGGGTACCCTAACAAAGAATAAAATTAAGTCTGCAGTTTGACTCGCATGACCATAAAAAAGACTTTCTTCATTGATATTGACTAAGTAGTTCCATGAATGCTAATGTCACTCCGTCATTCAGGGTTCTAGCTCACCAACTCATATTTGAGAACAAACAAAGGTAATTTCAGGAATCTCAACAGCATAATCTAGTAGGAAAAAATGCATGTGCGCTCCCTTAATTTTCTATAATACAGAACAGCATGTAGGTGATATTTATGTAGATGTTTCAAAGGAACAGAAAGGAACTATAATAGAGAATGTATAGGAGAGGTCAGATTTAAAATTATAAGAACACATATTTTTGCCCAGTAAAAAACAGTTAAGCTTTTCACTGTATCATCCTAAAAGAGTTTGTCAGCATCCTGGGCAGGCAGGCTTCCTCCTCTACACATAGCTCTCAGCTGTCAACAGACATGAAAACTCATAAAGACAAAAACAAACAGAGGTGGAGAACTGTGAGGGAACAGCCCTACCCCACACACCATGTGGCAGTACAGTTTAAAAGGGTTAGTTGTAGCTGCACTCTCTAATAGTGACATCAAGAAATGTCCATCTCAACCAGTCCTAATCTTTAGAGTGTTTTTTAAACAATAGCATAGTGCCAGCCAGATAGCTCAGCGGACTAAGGTGCTTGCTTAGGCAGGCTCAGAAACCAGGGTTCAATCTTCAGCATGCAGGATGGCAGCTGAGACTGGATGTGTTGGCACTCACTGTAATCTCAGTGCTCGGGAGGCTGAAAACAGGAGGATCACTATCAGTTCAATATATGTAGTGAGACCATGTGGACTCTGTACTAAATACCTAAAAATAAATAAGTAAGTAAAAATAAATAAACTGCAGTATATTTTTCTACTTTAATTTACACTCTGAT